>BQNB010007560.1:0-93090 GCA_026074375.1 Tanacetum coccineum
TCATAATTCAGGGGTCATGCAGTATCGTTTGAGGAGCCAGGGCACTTTAAATCGTAAACCCATCAAACTCGTCAGAACGAATACCCAAATGGAACCCCTTACATGAAACTCCCTAGTATCATGATATGATAAGATTATAAGTTTCTTCAAAAGCTAGTCGATGATAAATTACGTTGAATATAGTACGTAATTAATTTATAATGTGTCGATCGTTAATTAATAACGATTAAGGTGTCGGGTTTTGATAAAATCAAGTTTTATAATATTTATATATATTTTTATAATTTATATAAAAATATAATATTTTATATTTTTAAGAATATTAAATTGGCAATAAATACCCTTGAATTATAATTAATTACAAAAGTAGTCCTTTATATATATAAAGTTTATAAATTAAACCTTTGACTTTAAAATTTTGGCAAGACAAGCCCTTGAAGTTATAACTTTAATATAATTACAAAAATGGCCCTTGTAGTTAATAATTTTCAAAAGTTACAATATATACCCCTTGCATGAAAATAATTTACAAAACAAGTCCAAATTACATGCAAGCCTATTTTAGGCTTCTAAAAGAGATTTGCAGATTATAGCTTATCATAATAAGCTAAAATAAGTTAAGACAAATAGCTTTTACGAACTTATAGTTTATAGAAAAGGATTTCGAGTTTAAAATATCAAAATGGGTCATTTGGGTTCGAAAAATTAATCCAACGGGTTAGAGCTTTTAAGACTTGGTAAAATGTTTATAGAAATGATAAATAAGCTTATAGGAATAGCTTATAACAATAGCTTATGATTATAGCTTATGGATTTAGAGAAAACGAGTAATTAGGGTTTCATTAGGCTCGTTTGGTTTTGAAATTTTATACACGCATGGTTTTAAGCTCTAATCTTTTAACAAGAGTATAAACATAATCATAAGATACTTATAAGAGTTTCAAAACAGAAACCATAGCTTATAGAACTTGAATTCGAGCTTATGGTTTTGAAAACGGGTCAAAATGGGGTTTTTGCACTCGTACGCCTAGAATAACGATTTCGGGGCTTCTTCTCTTGGTTCTTGGCTTTACTCCTGGTCTTGTGGCTTCTCTTCTTTTCCTTGATCAGCCTTGGGACTCCATTGTTGTGTTTGTGTTTGTGTTTGAGTTTGAGGTGTGAGATTGAATGAAAGGGGGTAGCGGCTATTTATAGGGCGAATGGGCTTGGTGAGCAAGTTTTGAGGTATTGCTTAGTGTCAAGGCTACTAGATCTGACTTAGGATAGCTAGGAGGGTGAGTATTGAGAGCTAGAAGGGTAGCCATGAAGTGTTGGATGGTTTTTGAAGGTTCATGTGGCCGCGGCTAAAATGAGGCAACAAAGAGGTGATGTGGCTTGTTTGGTGACCAAGAGACGGAAAGGAGGTGCTTGTAAGCTGCTATGTAAGGTTGTGGTGATGTCATGGAGGTGGTAGGGTGCTTGGTTGGGCTTTAAAATGGGTAAAATGAAGGGAAAAGGTTGGTGGGTTTAATTTTAGAACGGGTTAGGGTTTAGGGTTTTGAATTCATGTTTATTGGTGTGAAAAGGAGGGATTCAACATTTAAATGTCGTGCATTGAATGCTTGTACCTTGTACTTAAGAGTTTGTACGAAATTCCTTAGAAAAATGGAGGTAAAACGGCTATTTTGAATATCGTGCTTCATTAACTTGTACATTGTGCATTAAAAGAGTTGTACAATATTTTGGAGGGAAAAGTTGTTCAAATAAGATGCTATGATACTTGTACATATGCCTTGTTTGATTGTACATTCATTTTGAATGTTTACATTACATAAAATTAGGGTTTTGACATAAACATTAACGGTTTATGTTTATTTCATGAAAACTACGTTAAATAGGTAACGTACATGTTATAGAAGATAATAGATCATTGACTTGACATGTTATGATGTTTGCTTGACATAAATGTAGATAGAGTTGTTATAGGTAGGTTGCGTGTGCTCGTTTACTTTAGAAATGCAAGTTACGTTGCATAATGAGATAAAGCAAAAAATTTCCCTGTATAAAGGTGGTATATATATAGTGTATCTAATTTAACAGATGGATGTTACAGTGCATCTAATTTAATAGATGGATAATACAGTGCATCTAATTTTGTAGATGGATATTTACATTGATGAAAATTGCGGGTTGTTATAGTCTCCCTCCCTTAAAAGAAATCTCGTCTCGAGATTTAGTTGGATGTTGGAGTAATGTTTGAAAACAGATGTGGATACTTGGCACGAATTTGATCTTCGCATTCCCATGTAAATTTCTGGTCCCTTTTTCGAGTTCCACTTCTTGAACTATAGAATATGACTTTGTTGCAGTGTTTTGATTTCCGATCATAATTTATACGGAGTTCTTCCACCAAAGTTGTGTTTGTCATCAAGCGGAAACTCTTTTTCCACTTGGACATGACGATGTGATTTCGGTAGATAAGCATTTCTTTAGATTAGAAACGTGGAATGTACTGTAGACATTGATAACGCCTAAATTATACATGTTTTTGGCGGCATTATTTGCATATATTTGATCATTTCTCGTGAACGTTTGGTACTTAATCAAGTATACTTGTTATTATATGTTCTAGGTACATGTCATGGAAGAAAACGGAAGAATACACGAAGAATTGAAGCTTAAACGAAGAAATAACTCAAGCTGAATGATCTCCCGACACCTGTTCACTGTTTTGGTCATATACTATGTCATAGAAATCTCGATTTAGTTGATTCAATGCGGGCCATGGAAAGAGAATTTAACTATCTAAATTATGGAAAAAAATTCAAGAGCTAAAGTATTACCAAGATTGCCGGATTTACTATTGAGTACAACATATTTTATGGAGAAACATTTAATTCGCGAATCTAGACCAAAATTCATCCACATTCATTCCCAACTTGGTCCCCAAGTTACCTTTACCCTATAAATACCCCCATATGAACCTTAGACGAAATCATCTCCTCACATACAAATCAAAGAGAAAGATCCAAGAAAACTAAAGAAGTACGCCGCACTTATCACAAGTGCGCCGCACTTTCCACCATTCCCAAAACCGCCGCACATTATTTCTTGTGCGCCGCATTCGGTTAAAAACTTCCCAAAGAAAAAAGGTGTTTAAGTCCCAATAAATGCTGAGTGCGTTAACTCCTCAAGTGCGCCTCACTTATTTGTAAGTGCGCCGCACTTTTGCCCGAAAATTAGCCTATAAATAGAGGCTCAAATCACACATCCAACACATCTCTCACAATAACTTTCTCATCATTCCACCACGAATTTTAGAGGGTAAGGTAATAGTACCTTAAGGTTCGGGTTAGATTAGATATCAATAGCTTGGGTTTTAGAATAGTTTTTCATTTGGGAAAATTAATTGTTGAAATCGTTTGAATCATTGTAATCATTTGGTATATTTCTATAACTTCTTTTTATGAAGGTTTTCTGGAATTTATATGATTGTTATGATCTTCACTTCTTTGTTATGGTGTAGTAGTTTATGTTTGTTTGGGCATATGTAATCTTGGATATGGACGTGTTTTGGATATGAGTTTATTTAAATTGGTTTTTAAAACATATTTTATATATTGAAAATTAGGCGAAAGGTTTCTTTATTCATGGTATGTTATATCAATACCATTCTAAAAATATTGGTTTTATAACATATATAGGTCGAAAGGGATTTGTTAACTTATTAATCCGATATAATCACTCAGTTTATATTTAAAGGTCCGAAACAAGGACTCTATAATACAACTTGTGATACAACTCTTATTTTCTAAACTTATAAAACTAACATTTCCTAAACACTTTCTATGTCTTTGTGTTCATGCCTAAAACAATGCATACCTTTAATCATTGCTTTATCATCTTTTATTGCTTTCTTCTGCTGGCATAGAGAGTTTGTACTACTAGTTTTATTCGATATTGAATGACACACACATGGTTTGGATCTCGAATTGAACAAGATGCTTCGTTTAAGGGGAAGCTAACAGATTGATTTGGTTTAAATGTTCTTAAACGTTTAAAAGGCTCGTATTTTCTTGGATTAATTGGTTATGAAGAAGGTTGTTTATCGCTTATTTGAAGTTAATGCGGAGTATAACACCCTCATTTTTGACATATAGTAGCGGAAGCTAACCTGAGGTATTATTTCATAGTACAACAGTCGTAATCATATAAAACGACTCAAAAGAGACGTTTTTAAAAGATAAGTTATCATTCATTATTTTATCAGAGTTTTTAAAAACAAAGATCCCAAAATCTACATGAAAACATAAAGTTTAAATGATAACAGTTTAGCCATCTTTAAGTCCATGCCACTCCGTGCCATAAGTTGCTCAATTACCTGAGATAAACACGCTAAAAAGGTCAACACAATGGTTGAGTGAAATTCATAGGTTTATGGTAAACAGTTTGAATACAAGTTCAATAGTGGGTTATGTTGTTATACATCCATAAGTGTAATAATTGCAATGAGTACAATTATTATAGAAAACAATATTATTGCCCTAAGCTCATGCACCGAGACCTTGAGATAATCAATAATCACAATAAGTTGCCCCAACGGGTGCCTTTGCCAAACACCCGCATAGTGTTTCAAATGAAGTGCGTTTGGTTACCAGAAAGTATAGGTACACCAATGGGGAAGCTCAGTCCCAAATAGATCTATTCACAGCATTCGCGCTTACTCCAAAAAGTAATTAACGGTTCATGATAGTGGGGTCTTAATGGCAAAAGTCAGGACTTAGGCAATAATATATCAGGATAGCATGTATCCCCCTTGCGGGTTTATGAAATATTAGAAGATTCAAAATGCGAGGCTATGAACTTACCTTAACAGGGGAAATCTGATTGATGGCAAAAGTATATAAAGTGAAAGTAACGGCTTCGTCACGCAACCTGGGGTAATATGTCAAGTCTTAGTGTGATGGTTTAAGTTTCAAAACTTATAAAGTCTAACGTATTACTTTGATTTATTAATTTATGGAA
This sequence comes from Tanacetum coccineum, assembly GCA_026074375.1. NCBI lineage: Eukaryota > Viridiplantae > Streptophyta > Magnoliopsida > Asterales > Asteraceae > Tanacetum > Tanacetum coccineum. The sequence goes on from BQNB010007560.1 coordinate 5,005, forward strand.
ATATTGTATCACTATTAGGGCCATCATAATTCAGAGGTCATGTAGTAAACGTTTGAGGAGCCAGGACACTTTAAATCGTAAATCTAGCAAAATTCGTCAAAACGTATACCCAAATGAAACTCCTCACATGAAGCTCCCTAGTAACGTGATACGATAAGATTTTAAGTTTCTTCAAAAGTTAGTCGATGATAAATTACGTTAAATATATAACGTAATTGTTTTATAATGCGCCGATTAATGATTAATAACGATTAATGTGTCGGGTTTTAATAAAATCGAGTTTTATAATATTAATATATATTTTTATAATTTATATAAAAATATTATATTTTATTTTTTCAAGTTTACAAAAATGGCAATATATACCCTTGGTTTATAAACTTTTAGATGTTTAGTCCTTTATATATAAAGTATATATAAATTAAACCTTTGTCTTTAGAATTTGGCAAGATAGGTCCTTATAATTATAACTTTAGAATAATGACATTTTCAGCCCCTCTAGTTATAAATTTCAGAAAGTTACGATATATACCCCTATGCATGAAAACATTTGCAAATCAAGTCCAAAAAGCCATGCAAGCTTATTTTAGGGTTCCAAATGATATTTGCAGGTTATAGCTTATTAGAATAAGCTAAAATAAGATGTTATAATGTAACAAAAGTTTAGAAAAAGGATTCGTTAGCTAGAAAATCAAAACGGGTCATTTTTAGGGTTTTAATAAAACACCATGGGTTTGAGGATTCGTGTAGGCTTAACAAGAGTTCATATTATGATATTAAGAGTTTTTCATGAAAACTTTTCTAATACATATTATAAGCTTATTGAACAAGATTTTGAGCTTACTTGAGCTAAAATGGGTTGAAATGGGGTTTTTGGGTTCGTACGCCTAGTAACGTCTTTAAGGGTTCCTTTATCTTGATTCTTGGCTTGTATTCTGATCTTAGGGACCTTCTACTTCTTCCTTGGCCTGATTTAGAACTCCATTTGAGTGGTGATGAGTTTTTGAGGTGTGATTTGAATGGTTTGCATGTTTCGGCTATATATAGGGGTTAAATGACCCTTAGTGCCCAAGTTAACTTGGTGTAAGGATCAAGGTGCTAGAGTAGTGACTAATGAAGATTATAGGGTGAGTATGGAAGGCTAGAAAAATAGCTAAGTAAGGTGGAAGGTGTTGGAGGGGTTCGGCTAGAAAAGAGGTGACAAGGAGGTGATTTTGCAAACTTGGTAACCAAGGTGATGATGGAGGTGCTTGTGAGGTGCTTGGGTGGCTGCTTGGTGACATGGTGGTGAGGTCATAGAGGTGATTAAGGTGCTAGGTTGCTAGCTTAGGTGTAAATGGGTCAAAAATAAAAGAAAAGAGGGTGTCGGGTTGGTTTTTGGTTTCGGGTTAGGATTTTTAGTTTGAATTCGAATTAGGGTTAGGGTTTAGGATAGATTAGGGTTTAGGATTAAGGTTAGTGTTAGGATTAGGGTTTAGGATTAAGGTTTAGGGTTTAGGATTAAGGTTTAGGGCTTAGTTTTAGGTTTAAAATGAAATTAGGGTTTTAGGGTTTCATTTAGGGTTTAGGGTTTTAGATTAGGGTTTTAAGATGACTTAGGGTTTAGGTTTAGGGTTTAGAAGTCATGCATTAAGTGCTTGTACCTTGTGTTAAAGTGGTGGTAAGAAACTAGAATGAATTTGGAGGTAAAATGACCTAGTTTGGTTTTCTTGCATCATTGACTTGTACATTGAGCTTGGAGGGAAAATATAATTCAAATATTATGCATTGTACACTTGTACACATGCTTGAAGGCTTGCACATTCATTTTATATGTACACATTACATATAATTAGGGTTTTGATGTAAACGTTAACGTTTAATGCTTGTTTGGCTATACGTTTTGAAAAGTACGTTAAATGGCTAATGTACTGGTAAAATGATATTTAGATTAGACTCTGAAATATTAGTTTGTTTACATGATATAAACATAGATTGAGATGGCATTGATAGAGGTTGCGTGAGCTCGTTTACTTTAGAGATGCAAGTTACGTTGCATAATGGAATAAAGCAAAAAAATTCCCTATAAAAAGGTGATATATATAATAGATGGATATTACAGTGCATCTAATTTAATAGATGGATAATTACATTGATGAAAATTACGGGTTGTTATAGCCATGTCCTTCATAATTCAACCAAGAGCTTAAGAACCCTGGAAAGTACCGTTTTCCTTTAATTTTCCCTATTTTCTATATTTATCAGTTCTTACATTGAGGGCAATGTTTAACTTAAGTGTGGAGGGGTAGCAAATAGGAAAAATTAATCATATCCCTCCATGTTTGCCCTGCATGAATTTTCAATCTTTCAACTGATATTTTCTGGAAAATTTAAAAATTTATATATTGCTTTTCCAAAACTTAAAAAAATGCATACGCTTAGTAAGACAAATCCAACCGGATTGACATTTTAACTAGCACAAAATCAACCCACTTAAATTGTAAGGTTCGCCTCTAGATCTTAAGGAATTCGGGTACCCATCTTTGATACCCAAGATAATTTTTGCCTTTAGCTTGTTCGAGTTAGGGTTGAATGCAGTCATATGTGTCTATTCCGTCATTACGGATGTGTACGTATGGTCTTTGTCGCCTTTTCTGGAACATTGGTATTGGTATAAAGTTATATGAGTGGGCCGGTAATTTAGTAGCTCTAGAACTTGTGCTTGATCATCATTTACTAGACCGCAGTGAGGTTAATTTATAGACAAAGTCGTATGATAAGAGGTGAAATAAATCCCTATGTAATCATGTATCTGCAGCACTCGCTTTTAGTGTTGAGATCCCCAAAGTATCCCAAGAGCAAGAAAAATATGCTCGATGAAGAAGAAGTTTTGTGCCAGCCTTAGTTATCGTAGTATCTGGAATGAAAAAAAATTATTGTAAAAAAAAAGAGAAAAAAAAAGAGAAGAAAAAAAGAAATAAAAGTTCAAAGTATAAGGCAAAGTTCTGGCACATGGAATCAAGTATCTGCTATTCACCCTCATCGTTATCACATTTTGCCTCTTTGAGATTTCTGTCTAGGTGCTCACGCCGCAACGGGCATGTTTATGTGTCTAGTACAAGCATATGGTAGCGACCTAGATTATGTCTGTGCAATTGAGTGACTTCACAAATATAAAACCCTATCTGAGTGACTCGTGTGAATTCAAAAACAAACACTTTCCCTATGTGAGGTGCTATGTTATATGTCAATGCCTGAAAAGTTATAAAACCGATAAACACTTGTTGAAATTATAAATCTATTTTTCTCCACGTCACGATAAATGATCTTGTTTTCTCGCTTTAATTGCTTGAGGGCAAGCAATAGCTAAGTGTGGAGGGATTTGATAACGCCTAAATTATACATGTTTTCGGCGGCGTTATTTGCATTTATTTGATCATTTCTCATGAACTTTCGGTACTTAATCAAGTATATTTGCTATTATATGTTCTAGGTACATGTCATGGAAGAAAACGGAAGAATACACAAAGAATTAAAGCTTAAACGAAGAAATAACTCAACCTGAATGATCTCCCGACACCTGTTCACTGTTTTAGTCATAACTCGGTCATACGAACTCGAATTTAGTTGATTCAAGCGGCCACAGAAAGAGAATTTAACTATCTAAATTATGGAAAAACATTCAAGAGCTGAAGTATTACCAAGATTTCCAGATTTACTATTGAGTACAACACATTTTATGGAGAAACATTTAATTCGCGAATCTGGACCAAAATTCATCCACATTCATTCCCAACTTGGTCCCCAAGTTACCTTTACCCTATAAATACACCTATATGAACCTTAGATGAAATCATCTCCTCACATACAAATCACAAGAGAAAGATCCAAGAAACCAAAGAAGTACGCCGCACTTATCACAAGTGTGCCGCACTTTCAACCATTCCCAAAACCGCCGCACATTATTTCTTGTACGCCGCACTTTCGTTAAAATTTCCCAAAGAAACAGTTAAGTCCCAATAAATCTTGAGTGCATTAACTCCTCAAGTGCGCCTCACTTATTTGTAAGTGCGCCGCACTTTTGCCTAAAAATTATCCTAAAAATAGAGGCTCAAATCACACATCCAACACATCTCTCACAACAACTCTCTCATCATTCCACCATGAATTTCAAGGGTGGTGACAGCACCTTAAGGGTTCGGGTCGATTGGAATCAATAGATTGGATTTTAGAATAGTTTTCATTTGGGAAAACTAATTGTCGAATCGTTGATCTTGTAATCATTTGGTATAATTTCTATAACTCTTTTAATATGAAGTTTTCTAGAATTTATATGATTGTTATGATCTTCACTTCTGTGACAACCGTGGTTTGAGCAGGTTAGCTTATGCCTTTAGACTTTAGCTTTTTGCTTGTTTTATGTGATTCTTGTGTGCTATGTGGTCGTTTTGATTTATAAGTGTAGTATTTATATGTGCATGTGATCGTTTTAGAATTTAAATGATCATTTTGTTATGTGTGCACATAAGTTGAGTTAAGTAATCCATTCTTTTGAGTGGGGAGTTTGGGAATGGATGACGTTTTGCATGTATAGCTACGTCAAATATAGGTTTTAAAGGTTAAAGCGTCTATGAATATGTATGGTTTTGGAAAGGAAAGGTGTGATTGAAATATGGAAGTTTATATCAAACTTTCCATATTTAGCAAGTGAAATTGGAAATGAAAAGTTATTTTTAGAAAGTCTAGTTTGTTGCGTTTAAGTAAAAAGGTATACTCAAATTAGCTTAGGTTTTTATAAAAACTTAAGGAAATAAAGTAAATTAGTTAATTAATAAATTTATAAAAATAATAATAATAAAAATAGATACATATATAGGGTGTGTCCGGTTTTGGATTTAAGAGAAAAAAAGGGTTTTTGAGTATGATTAGGATTTCTGGACTAATAAAAGCCCATAACCCAAATCTTAGTCATTCTTTATTTCCTTCTTCTTGTGTGCCGTACAACATACACCTCAAAACCCTAGGAAGACAAAATTTTCTTTGATAAAGAACTAGTTGGTGAATTGTGAAAGATCTAGCAAGGTTTTAGGTATGAACATTAATCATTTCTCTTGTTATTCTTTTCTTTAAATCATGTAGCAAATCAATGATGGATCTAGGGTTTATAGAAAATACAGAAAATAAAGGAACATTAATGATAATTAATGATGCTATAATGATTAGGGCTTGATTTGGGTCATGATCATGTAATTGGTTAGGTTTAATTCACATTAAAAACTTGATTTAGGATAAGCAGAATTTAGGGCTGTGTTTACGGGTGATTATCTCCATGATGGTAATAGTTTTTTTTTATGTTTTTGGACTCTAAACAGTAGCTCATTGAATGTACTTTCTAAAACTTCTGGCCTCGAATGATTTTGAGTTCGGGAAGTTGGTCAAATTGTCTAAACAAGAAAAGTTATTAAAACAGTAAATACGGGTCAGATTTAGGAGGGTAAAACCCTAACTTAAAATTCGAATTAAGATTATCCCTTCTACAGTAGTTAAGTCCCATATGTGTATGAATAAACCCCAGAAGGATAACTTCTAATTTTATGCCTAAGTATGGTTAATAAGTCCAAACTTTTTAGTGTGTAATCAGACCTGAATTGGGACTGTTTTGAGGTTGATGTCTTAGAGTACTTATCATGTAATTGGCTCTTGAGGGAATCATAATGTAGTTAGATAAACTCATAAAATGAACTATGGGTTAATTTTTGTAAGAATTATGGATGCCATTAATTGATGATTTGAGCACGTAAGTAAACTAAAATTCAACAGTTATGAACAATTGTGAATAAATAGTGACTTTGATAATGAAGTGGTTAAAGTTGGGTATGGTGTCGGGGTGACCCATAGGGTTAATTAAACACCTTAGACAATCCATCATATGATTGTTACATGTGCATAAGCTTTTGGCTTAGTCGCGTGTAACACGTGTTTGTTTTGATTATTTAGATTTATGCAAGGAAGTTGGAATTTGCTTAAGCCAGTTAGTTTTCATAGACCCCCTCTTACATTGTTTTAACTGGGATGGAAATGATGCTAGGCATGAATGTTTTGATTACGGTTATAATGGTGTTTTAAAGTGATGCATGGAACTTTACGTGGCTAGGATATATGTTATGTGCAACAGTTTGTATTTGGAACTCTACCAGTGGCTTAGTGATCAATTGGAGTAGTTTTATGGTACGCTCCATGGCTTAGTGAACAATTGGAGTGTGTTTTGTTGTAACGCTCTATGCTTAGTGATCAATTAGAGTGGTTTTGTGGACGCTCCATGGCTTAGTGATCAAGTTGGAGTGGGTTATTGTGAAAGAGACGTCTCCATAATACTGTGATGGTATATGGTTTGGATTGTGGATATGTATATGTTACATGAAGCTTGAATATGGTAAGTTCATTTATTGACATAACAGTGTTTTCATTTATCACAGTAATGATTTAATTAGATTTATATCGTGTCTTAAATCTATGTCTCTCACCAACTTTGTGTTGATGTTTTTAAGCATCATTATTATGAATACATCGTGAGACTAATTATTCTAGAAAGTGGGTAAGAGACCTTAGGATTGGACTTATGGAGCTCACCTTATTTTGTCTTTCGATTATACTTATGTTTTGTTGGATATACTTTAAGTTTGGGGATTGAGTTTACTTTTTTGTGGGGGTGTATGCTTTGCGCGTGTATACAATTACTTAATAATGCAAGACACCTTTATCTTGTGTTAGGTATGATGTTATGAACACATAGGTCCCCTGTAGTATTTTCATTTCCTTTTAGTTTCTCTTATAGTAGACACCATTATGTGTACCGATATCCATGAAGTTACACCTCGTCTTCTGCCTTGGCGGGGGTGTTTATAAGATTATGGTATCAGCCTAAGAGTATAGAAAGTAGGTGGTTAAACTTAGACTATAACCTATGGAGTCCTGCGTAGGGTGCATAATAGTGTATGAGCTGCTAGCATATGACTATGGAAGTGTTTTGCCTGACCTCCATGATCTTAATTATTTCTTCTACCAACCTTCTTAAGCTATCTTGATTGCTTTTAGTTGATTTGTTTTGCCCATCATATTATCTAGCTATGTTACCCAATATCGATATGAAGTTTGGCACGTAGCTAATGAACTTAAGGGGTGACAATAGCCCAGAGACGGGAAAAATGGGGTGACTCGGAGCACCATACAATACGAGGTGCCACTAAAATTTGTACCCTTGCAAAGTAGAAGAAAGGTTAACTATAAAATGGGAGGATGGAAGGTATGTGGAGAAATTGGAGACATCCATAACTAAAAACGATGTGACTATTAGGTACCTGGGGAAATTTTGGGAGTATCAGCGAACGGAGGAAAAAGAAGAAGAGAGAAGGAGAGAGCCAGCTAGGATAATGGCAGAACATGGTAAAGCAAAGGGTGATGAAGGGTCAAGACGGGAGATTTCGGACCTTAGAGTCCACGTTGCAGTAATACACCCACAGTACCAATGAAATGGATGATGTTGATAGTTGATAAGAAATTGAGTGTGTTGTATGTTCTGTTAAGTTATGACACTAACACTTCTAGGGATTTAATTCGGATTGTCCCACCTTGTGTTTAGAATTGGTTGTTTTAGGATTATTCTTTGAATGTGAATATTACTGGTTTTATCTAATGAAAATGGATTGTGGAGATTAGATTTGTTTTCTGTATATGTGATGATTTGTTAATGTGGAATTATGTGTTATGTGTTATATTTAGTAATATTGAGAAGTGTATTCAAAGGAGGGAGTACATTTGTGAAAGGGGACATCTATAATTATGGTGGCCAACATAATTATACATGTGCCACAACACAAGTGGACTCGCAAGCATGAGTACATGAAATTAATGTTACCATGTGTTGTGATTGTTAAGTTGTATGTGTTTTGAGTAATGGTTCATTTTGGTATTAATAGTCGTATGATAGAATAGTCGGGTTTAAAAACCCTTTACCTTTCCCTTGTCTAATGAGCATTGCTATTATTTTATCAGAATGGTGCGAACTAGACATAATAATGACGATGATAACGGACAACCTAATCTCGCTGCTCTTATTACGGAGCAACTCCAAAATATTATCCCTTAGATCGTCACCCAAGTGACGGCTAATGTGAACAATGCAAATGGAGGAAATGGTGGAAACGGAGGGAATGGGGGTAATAACGGTTGTTCTTATAAGGGATTCCAAGCTTGTGGTCCTAAGGAGTACGATGGGAAGGGGGTGCGATAGCACTTACCCGTTGGATAGAGAAAATGGAATCAGTAATCGATAACAGCGGGTGTCTAGAAAACCAAAAGGTGAAATATGCTGCTAATTCCTTTGTTAATAAAGGCGCTGCTTGTGGGATTGGCCAAATCTAAGTAAAGGGTCGAGAAGCGGCGATTGGGATGTATTGGAATGACTTTAAGGGGTTGTTGGTAGAAGAATTCTGTCCTAGTAATGAAATGGAGAAGTTGGAATTAAAGTTATGGAACACAAGATGGTGGGAGGCAATCACGCTGCCTATACTGACCGATTCCATAAGCTGGCTAGGTTGGTTCCTCATATGGTGACACCTGAATCGTCACGCATTAAGAGGTACATAGCAGGTTTAGCACCCGAAATTAGGGGGATGGTTAAGGCAACTCAGCCCACACACCACCAACAAAGAAACTACCGCAAAAACCCAACGCCCAACCCAACCACAAAACACACACAAAACAAAAGGGTATAACAAACCATTCAGAATGCGTTTGAGAGCCATATATCTTACGGATGAGGCAATTAGTTATGGAACGTTTGTCAAAAGGTAGTTTGAAAAGCGAAGGCATAGATGAGGGTTGCTAAGTCTGATGGCTTGGAGAGATAAAAAGAAGGCGAAGGCAAGGGAGATTCGTAGCCCAGCTCTTCCAGAATGAATATGTAATTACCTCTGAATGTACCAGGTGTAATACCCACCATATTGAGGGTGGAAACTATAGAGTGTGTTTCAACTGTCAGAGACCTGGACATTTTGCAAAGATTCAGCGGGGGAGGGACGCTGGAGAGTTTGCTGGGGGGGGGGGGGGGTTCAGGTTGGGTATGGACTTTGTAATGAAACAACACCGATGCGACGAATCATAATCAAGGTTTGTTATGAGTGTGGAATCCTGATAAATTAAAGTCTACGTCCTAAGTTAGGCCGAGCACCTGGTCAGGCGGGAAATCAGTTGGCCATAGAGGGAAATCGTGGCAGCAGAAACAATAGGAATCAAGTTTGAGGAAGGGCTTATAATGTAAACGTGAATGCGGATGAGGCCTCACGGGACCCTAATGTGGTTACGAATACTTTCTCTTTAAATGACCATTTTGCTACCATACTTCTTGATTATGGAGCTGACTTTAGTTTCATATCTACTAAATTTGTGTCTATGCTAAATGTGAAACCTAAAATCGTAAACCCTAGTTATGTGATAGAGATAGCGGATGGTAAAAGGGTAGAAGTCGATAGGGTTATCTGTGATTGCAAACTAGAACTAGGAAATTCCTTGTTCACTATAGATTTGATACCGTTGGGTCATGGGAGTTTCGATGTGATTGTTGGTATGGATTAGTTATCTCGTAATAAGGCAGTAATTGTGTATCATGAGAAGGTGGTTGAAATACCTTTAGAAGGTGGTGAAGTACTTAGAGTTCACGGGGAACGTGTGTTAGGGTTAGACAAGACCTTAATGAACGCTAATGTAGGAGAACCAAAGATGAATGGAATTTCTATAGTGTGGGAGTTTAGTGATGTGTTTCTGGAAGATTTGTCGGGTTTACCACCACAAAGGCAGGTTGAGTTCCGTATAGATTTAGTTGCGGGGGCGACGCCTGTAGCAAAGTCTCCTTACCGTTTAGCACCTTCGGAAATGCAAGAACTGTCTAGGCAGCCTCGAATGGTGTTGCCTTAATACTGGCATGGTAACTGTTATTGTAGGAAAATTCTACTAATGGTAAGTGTTTTTCCCATCCTATTCGAAAATCTATAACACAGGCATGAAGCATGTCTTCGAGTGTTTGGATGGTCATTTCATTTTGTCCATCAGTTTGGGATGATATGCCATACTCATGTCTAATTGAGTACCCAAAGCATTCTACAATGATTTCTAGAATCTGGATGTGAAATGACTGTCACGATCCGAGATGATAGATATTGGCACGCCATGCCGGGAGACTATTTCTTTGATGTACAACCTTGTGAGGGTTTCCATACTATCTGTCTCTCGGGTAGGGATGAAATGTGCGGATTTGGTAAGGCGATCGACAATGACCCAAATTGTGTCATGTCCATTTGAGGTTTTGGGTAGTTTTGTGACGAAATCCATTGTTATTCTTTCCCATTTCAACATAGGAATCTCTGGTTGTGCCAGTAAGCCGGATGGCTTCTGACATTCAGCTTTAACTCTAGAGCATGTTAAATACTTGCGAACATACTCAGCTATAATTGCCTTCATGTTAGGCCACCAATAGAGTTTCTTTAGATCTTGATACATTTTGTCAGAACCTGGGTGAATGGAATACTTTCATTTATGGGATTCATTCATGATCAAGTCCCTCAGATTACCAAAGAGTGGTAACCAGCTTCGGTTCTTAATACAACGAGTTCCATCAGGACGCACTTCAAATGCTTTATCCATTCCTCGTAAATTCTCAGCTTTGATGTTTTCTTCTTTGAGTGCTTCAGTTTGAGCTTCGAGAATTTGTGATGGTAATTTTGGATGAATGGTCATAACTAATGATATAACTCAGAGTGGTTTGATTCATTCCTTTTGGCTTAAGGCACCTGCCACAACATTTGCCTTTCTAGGGTGATAACAAATCTCACAATCGTAATCTGCGAGTAATTCTAACCAACGGCGTTGTCTCATGTTCAATTCTTTTTTATTAAGAATATGTTGGAGACTTTTGTGATCGGTGAAAACCGTGACCACATTGTTGGCCGTAGAGATATTGTCCTCCGAATTTTAAGAGCGAACACAACTGCTCCCTCATTCAAGATCAGAGTGGTATTGTTTTTTCCTCAAATAGTGCCTAACTTGACGAGTTCATATGCAATAACCTTCTCTCTTTGCATTAACACCGCTCCCAGACCTTGATGGGATGCATCACAGTAAACAACAAAATCATCATTTCCTTCTGGTAATGCTAAGATTGGAGCTTCACATAGCTTCTATTTAAGCAGTTGAAAAGCTGTCTCTTGGTCTTTTCCCCAGATATACTTCTTGTTTTTCTGGGTTAATTCAGTCAAAGACTTTGCAATCTTTGAGAAATCTTTGATAAATCTCCGATAATAACCGGCGAGTCCTAAGAATTAACGTATTTCTGTGGGTGTAGTAGGAGATGTCCAATTCTTAACTGCTTCAATCTTGGCGGGGTCAACATGAAGTCCTTGACTATCAATTAAGTGTCTAAGAAATTGCATGATACGAATCTAGAAATCACACTTGGAGAACTTGGCATACAACTTCTCTTTCTTGAGTAATTCTAGGATTATTCTCAGATGATTTGCGTGCTCTTCTTTGTTACGAGAGTAGATGAGAATATCATCGATGAACACTATTACGAATTTGTCCAAGTATGGTTTACACACACGGTTCATGAGATCCATGAATACAGCAGGCGCGTTAGTTAAACCAAATGGCATCACTTGAAATTCATAGTGTCCGTATCTTGTCCTGAAAGCAGTCTTGGGAATATCTTCATCCCTGACTCTCAGTTGATGATAGCCTGATCTTAAGTCAATCTTCGAGTAGACACTCGAACCTTGAAGTTGGTCAAATAAGTCATCAATCCTGGGTAATGGGTAACGATTCTTTACAGTAAGTTTATTCAACTCCCGGTAATCGATACACATCCTGAAAGATCCATCTTTCTTTTTAACAAATAAGACAGGAGCTCCCCAGGGTGAAGTACTTGGTCGGATAAAACCTCGGTCTGCTAACTCTTAAAGTTGGTTAGATAGTTCCTGCATTTCTGAAGGAGCTAATCTATAAGGTGCTCGGGCTACAGGTGCCGCTCCTGGAATTAGATCGATTTGGAATTCTACTTGGCGAACGGGAGGAAGGCCAGGTAGATCTTCAGGAAAAACTTCTGGGAATTCTCTGACTACTGGGATATCTTCTAGTCTTTTCTCGTCTGACTTCTTTTCCATTACTTGGGCTACGAAAACTTGACATCCCCTGGATATATACCTTTCGGTTTTTATACAGGATATGAGACTTAGTCGGGTTTTACTTTGGTCACCTCGAATGATCAAAGTTTCACCGTTGATTGGGATGTGGATGACTTTCTCGTCACAAATAATTCTAGCATGATACTTGGATAGCCAATCCATACCAATGACGACGTCAAAACTACCGAGTTTGATCGGCATAAGATCAATTTTGAAAGGTTGGTTTAACAAAGTCAGAGTTGCACCCTGAATAACGGTGTTTGTGCTTACTAAGTTTCCGTCAGCCATTTCGATATTGTAAAAGGTATCTATTGTAATGGGTGGAATATTTAGCATAGAGGCAAGAGATATGGATACGAAACTTTTATCGGCTCCAGAATCAAATAATACTCTAGCTAGATGTTGGTTTAGAAGGAACATACCCGTGACTACGTTCGGGTCTTGGTGAGCATTCCTATCCCTCAACATGTAGGCTCTTCCCTGGGCATTGTTGTTGGTGGTCTTTCGGCACTGATTTGCATAATGCCCTTTCTCTCCACAGGCATGACAAGTAACTGTCACTGGTAGCAGATTACTTCCAGTGGCTGGCCCTTTGTTTCTGCAGTTCTTGGTCAGATGGCCCACCTTGTTACAAGTATTACACTTAACAGTGCAAGGTCCTGTGTGATGCAGAGTGCATTTCTTACACAAGGGACGGTTTCCAATATACCCATTGTTTTCAGTTGGAGTGACAGCATAAGACCTGAAGGTTTCCTGTCTTCTGTTCTGTTGTGGTTGGTGATTATTGTAGCGGTTGTTGGTGTTGGTGTTACGGTAGTTGTTGTTGTTGAAAGTTCTTCTGTCGTCAAACTTTCGTTTGTGATCACTTGATACTTGCACCGGAGTGTGCTTTGTTACCTGATCCATTAGCCTCTGGGCTATGTTAATGGCTTCCTCTAGAGTTTGAGGTTTAGAGGCGGTAACATTCCCTTCAATACTTCGAGGCAATCCCCCGATGAAAACTTCTATCATTTTCTCAGAATCTGGCACCATAGTGGGACATAAGGTTGCCAATTCCTGGAATCTTCTCACATATGTCTTGAGATCATTCCCCTTCATAGTCAGATGGTAAAATTCGTCTTCTATCTTCTGGACCTCAGTTCGGGGACAGTACTTCTTTATCAAAAGCTTCTTGAATTCAACCCAGGTAATCTTGTAAGCTTCTTCTATCCTAATAGGTTGGGCAAAAGAATTCCACCAGGATAGAGCTTCTTCAGTTAAAGTACCAGTAGCAAACTTTACCTTGCAGTCTTCGGTACAGTTGCTACGGGAAAACATTGATTCAGTTCGCTCAAACTAGCGGATAAGACCAACAGCGCCTTCCGTACCTTTGAAGTTGATAGGTTGGCAGCTCATGAACTCTTTGTAGCTACACTTTCTTGCTACAGGAGCTTCTCTTTCTCCGGTGTTCCTATTGGTATTGTCAGCATTTGCCATTGTTGCAGCTTGTGCTTCCAGAGCTGTGGTAACACTGTCAGCAACTAGTTTCCTGATGGCAGCTTGAGTCATGGCTGGTGCTTCAGATGTTGATGTCCTTTTGGGAGGCATTCTATCAACATAAGACAACACGTAATAAGAATGATATCACAATTCTTAAAATGCGTAAGGTTCAAAAATAAACATTGTCACAATAGTGATATCATAGATAATTCATAGATAATTCATATCAAATAAGTATCTATGATTTATTTAGAAGTCACGGTATGATTCATAATGATGAAGACGGAGATGAAATATAGGACACAGGATGAATATGAAACGGGATCACCATTATATTATATCATGAATGACTTGCCTTTGTACTGTACATAGTCAAATTTTGACAAGTGCTGTTATTTATACCACACATCACGTGGCTAGGTTCTATCAAAAGCTATAACTAGTATCTAATCTAGTAATCCGATGGTCCTTCATGGCTGTTCTTGAGTTCATAGATTGCATTTAGAAGACTTTCCTTGTCTGCTTGGTGACGGACTTAGATATCTTCGATGATTTGTTCTAGATTAGCAATCCTGAAGTGAGCCAGAGCAATCTTGCTGTTATTTCACATTTGCTTTCTTTGAATTTTAGCAATTTGAGTATGAGACTCTCGGAGTTCAGCTTCCAGATTGTCAAAATCTTGTTGTATGATCACTTGACCATTTCTGAGACCTTCTATTGCTCAATGCGGTCGAGAGAGAGTTCATCTAGATGATTTAAAATTTCCTCAATTTGCTCCTTGTGATGTTCTAGACTTGTCTTACGAGAGCTTTCTCCTATCTCAAATTCTTGAGGTAAGGCAGAAGTAGAGGAGGATGTTCGGTCATGACCTCATTTCTTAAGTGGCAATAATTCCTCAAGAAGAAAGAATTCTTGAGGAATAAACATTGGAGATAGCATTAAAGATGGAGGCACAATATTTGGTGATGGAATAGGTAATTCTTCGGCATAGTATGCATGTATGACCTTCATATAGGGGTCATCATGAAAAGTGAAAGAGTTGGTGAAGCTATTGGAACTAAACCAAATGAGTTATTTGAAGAGCTAGAATAAGTTTTTCCTGGTGAAGCTGGGACATAGTTTGGGGAAGCCAGAATATGGTCAGGAAAGTTAAAGGAAAAAGCTTCCTAAATATTGGAAGTAGGATGGCTGGGAGAAGACATCGTTCTGTTAACAACCCAGTGGTAAATAACATAAGTTATTTATATAATAGTATAATAGTTATGTACTTTACATACTATTCCGGAAGATGTAGTGGCACGAAGGACTTTCTTGGATGGAAAAAGAAAAGTAGTTATAGTTAAGGTTTCAACCTTGTTCTTTATAACTTTGGCTCTTGATACCAATCTATAACACCCTCATTTTTAACATATAGCATCGGAAGCTAATCTGGGGTATTATTTCATAGTACAACAGTCATAATCATAGAAAACGACTCAAAAGAGACGTTTTTAAAAGATAAGTTATCATTCATTATTTCATCAGAGTTTTTACAAACAGAGGTCCCAAAATCTACATGAAAACATAAAGTTTGAATGATAACAGTTTAGCCATCTTCAAGTCCGTGCCACTCCGTGCCATAAGATGCTCAGTTACCTGAGATAAACATGCTAAAAAGGTCAACACAAAGGTTGAGTGAAATTCATAGGTTTATGTTAAACAGTTTGAATACAAGTCATCATAACAGTGGGTTACGTTGTTATACACCCATAATAAGTTTCCCCAACGGGTGCCTTTGCCAAACACCCGCATAGTGTTTCAAATGAAGTGCGTTTGGTTACCAGAAAGTATAGGTACACCAACGGGGAAGTTCAGTCCCAAATAGATCTATTCACAGCATTCGCGCTTACTCCAAAAAGTAATTAACGGTTCATGATAGTGGGGTCTTAATGGCAAAAGTAAGGACTTAGGCAATAATATATCAAGATAGCATACAGTTGGAAAAACACTTGTATTCATGGTTTATAGCATGTATCCCCCTCGCGGGTTTATGAAAACATTAGAAGATTTAAAATGTGAGGCTATGAACTCACCTTAACAGGGGAAATCTGATTGATGGCAAAAGTATATAAAGTGAAAGTAACGGCTTCGTCACGCAACCTGGGGTAATATGTCAAGTCTTAGTGTGATGGTTTATGTTTCAAAACTTTATAAAGTTTAACGTATTACTTTGATTTATTAATTTATGGAAATATTGTATCACTGTTCGGGCCATCATAATTCAGAGGTCATGTAGTAAACGTTTGAGGAGCCAGGACACTTTAAATCATAAATCCAGCAAACTCGTCAAAATGTATACCTAAATGAAACTCCTCACATGAAGCTCCCTAGTAACGTGATACGATAAGATTTTAAGTTTCTTCAAAAGTTAGTCGATGATAAATTACGTTAAATATATAACGTAATTATTTTATAATGCGCCGATCGATGATTAATAACGATTAACGTGTTGGGTTTTAATAAAATCAAGTTTTATAATATTAATATATATTTTTATAATTTATATAAAATATTATATTTTATATTTTCAAGTTTGTAAAAATGGCAATATATACCCTTGGTTTATAAACTTTTACAAGTTTAGTCCTTTATATATAAAGTATATATAATTTAAACCTTTAAATTTAGAACTTGGAAAAATAGGTCCTTATAGTTATAACTTTTGAATAATGACATTTTCAGCCCCTCTAGTTATAAATTTTAAAAAGTTACGATATATACCCCTTGCATGGAAATAATTTACAAAACACGTCCAAAAAGCCATGCAAGCGTATTTTAAGGTTCCAGATGATATTTGCAGGTTATAGCTTATTAGAATAAGCTAAATTAAGATGTTTTAACGTAACAAAAGTTTAGAAAAAGGATTCGTTAGCTAGAAAATTAAAACGGGTCGTTTTTAGGGTTTTAACCAAAAACACATGGGTTTGAGGATTCAAGGCTTTAAAAAGAGTTCATATATGATCTTAAGAGTATTATGAACATTCTAATACAGATTATAAGCTTATTGAACAAGATTTTGAGCTTACTTGAGCTAAAATGGGTCAAAATGGGGTTTTCGGGTTCGTACGCCTAGTAACGACTTCAAGGGTTCTTTTCTCTTGATTTTTGGCTTCTATTATGAGCTTAGGGACTTCACTTGATCTTCTACTACTACTATAGAATAGCTAAAACTCCATTTGAGTGTGTGTGTTTGTGTTTGTAGGATGAAATGAAAGGGTTACTTGTTTCGGCTATATATAGTGTTCAAAACCCTTGGTGCCCAAGTTTTTGATGTTTGATTAGTGTCCTAGCTATCTTAGGTGATTCATGGGATCTAGTATGATGAGTCTTGAGAGATAAAAGAGTACGATTGAATAGTGGAAGGATGTGGAGGGTGTGTGAGGGTTTGGCTAAAAAAGGGTGACAAGGTGGTGACAAAGAAAGACTTGGTGGCCAAGGGAGGTGATGGAGTTATTGGTAGTCTGCTTATGAGGTCATGGTGATGCTTGAGAGTGGTAGGATGCTAGCTTATTTTAAAAATGAGTCAAAATGAAAGAAAAATGGTGTCGGGTTGGTTTAGGGTTTTGACTTAGGATTTTGGGTTTAAATTCGTGTTAGGTTCAGGGTTTAAGATAGTTTAGGGTTTAGGATTAGTGTTAAGGTTATGTTTTAGGGTTTAGGATTAAGGTTTAGGGCTTAGTTTTAAGGTTTAGGGTTTAGTTTTAGGTTTAAAGTGAAATTAAGGTTTTAGGGTTTGGTTTAGGGTTTAGGGTTTTAGATTAGGGTTTTAGAATGACTTAGGATTTAGGTTTAGGGTTTAGATGTATACGTTAACGTTTAATGCTTGTTTTGATATAACATTTAGAAAAATACGTTAAATGGATAATGTACTTGGTAAAAAATGATATTAAGATATAGACTTGACATATTAGGATGTTTACATGATATAAACATAGATAGAGATGGCATTTATAGAGGTTGTGTGAGCTCGTTTACTTTAGAGATGCAAGTTACGTTGCATAATGAGATAAAGCAAAAATTTCCCTGTAAAAAGGTGGTATATAAAGTGCATCTAATTTAATAGATGGATATTATAGTGCATCTAATTTAATAGATGGATAATTACATTGATAAAAATCGCGGGTTGTTATACAAAACTTGACTGTATGATTTAGACACGTAAAAAATTACTTTATGTGACCATATATGCCAATTTAGTCACATTGTTCAAGTGTGTGACATATATTTGTCACTATTTATATGTATATCGTGACTAATGCTTCAAGCTTACTTGTATTTCTCACACGTTCCAAATTCATATGTGGCTAAACAATATTACCAGTTACCTTTAGCCACATAATGTTCGAATGTGTGGCAATACAGCTCTAATGGTCACACAATCAAAATTTTCATGTGTGGCTAATTAGTAAATGTTGTCTATTTTGATACCTTTAGCCACATAAATATGTGAATGTGTGGCCGTTCCATTTTGCCCATGTGTAGCCAAATCCACTTTTTGTACTAGTGTCAATTAACAAGATACATCACCGTTGGGCAGAAATATTTGCTTACTAATTATTTAATTTGCATATATAAAATTATTAACATAAAAGTATAACTAACTATTGGGCAAATGTTAGTTATTAGAATCTAACCACACCATAAAAATAAGATTCACAAAAGAAGTTTGATGAAATTGTTAACTTCTCGTTGGTTCCATTAACAACATATTAATAACTTCTTTATTAAATCATGCAAACTTAATTAACAAATAATCACCTTTGGGCAGAAATATTAGTTAACTAAGTATATAATTTGCAAATACCGCTTAATGATTAATATTATTGTCATCCTTTGGGCTTAACACATAACCTAAACTCATCAAAACGTAAATAATTACAACTTTCATTCACTTAAATGTTTTGATTAATTGCATATTTTGAGACTACAACCAACCTTAACAATTAAGTATTCATAACACATGTAAACAAAATAATGAAAACATGTATACCATATTTAATTAAACATTATGGAAGAATACACTAAATGATTAAATTCTAAACAGAAAAACTGTATCATTCCCTCCGAACATAAATGTTCAAATTAGTTTTATTTATTTATAAGTTATAATGTGACCAAACTAATGTCACAAACTCAAAATAAAGATAGACTATAGCATAATTACATACAAAATTAGATGCAACTATAGTTATCATTGCTTTAGAATTGAAACATATATTATCATACATGTGAGATAGCAGTAAAACACGAACATGTAACTTAATATAACTTTAATTCACATAATTGTTTTGATTAAGTGCTTTCCTTTGGGCCAACACTAACTTCGACAATTAAGTAGTCATAAGTATGACCGTTCATTCACTTAACTATTTTAACCAGTAGCCTTCCTTTGGGCATGACAACTAGTTTTAACAATCAAGTAGTCACAATACATGTTAAAATATATTACAAACATGTCAAATAATGCCCTTTATTAATTAAATCATTATGAAAGAAAAATACACTAAAAACCTCATTGTTCAAAACTTATAAACAAGTTAGCAGTCATGTAATGTTTCTTAAAAAACATATTGTAGAATACTCTCGATTAAATTATCCATAAATAATGACATGATTGAGATTATTTGTTTTGAACTAAACATGATGGTCAAATGCATTACATCGTTAAGAAAACTTAGGCCAATCCATAAAATTTAATATTGGCTTAAAGTGTAACAAAATAAGTGTCACATCTCTTAATAAAAGTTTATATAAAAATGGCAGAATAGGAGAACTTAATCATCATGCTATGTATTATATAAATTATTTTAGATTGTATTCATCATTATTTAAATCAGAATAATCATGCCATGTATTATATAAAAAATTTACACGTTTATCTAATATTATTTCTCCATAGTTAAAAGGGAAAAACATTAACTCCTTATAGTCAAGATTTAGAAAAAGAATACAAACTATAATATTTGATTTCTCATACAGAGAGTTCATAAGTGATGGCCATAATATCATAAATGTGGCCATAATATCATATATTATTAATACTAACATCGTTATATATTATGATTGATAAACCATGCTCGGATGCCACATGTTGATTAATTTATCCCAAGAAACATATAATCATAATATGAACGATCAAATAATATTAAGCATAACATTAAAACTTAATCGATGCGAGAGATGAGATCACCATGAACGAAGAACATCGGTAAGATGGAGATCTTCTACTTAATCCTCTATTCTTAGTGATGGATCGTAATGTTTGTGTGTTTTTGTATGTATCTTATGAGGTGAATAATCCTCTATTTATAAGAGAGGTCAAGCAGGGATCAACTCCTAATTTAGGTATGATTATGTAATCATTACCATAATTCATTACCTAGACATTATCTCTTAAAGAAATTGGATCTCCCATCAAGATACAATATACTACGGAGTTTCATTATGGTAACTAAATGTTATTTAATTACTCTTAGTATTACCCATATAAATCAACAATATATATAATGTACAAATATACTAATGCATTAAATAAGTTAGGACACAATTATAGAGAAATATCCAATACCGAAATAGGATATTTACTAACAAAAAATAGTACACGAACTTACCAGGATCACCAAGCACAACAGGTTCTTTATATATCTTCACACCTTCATCCTTACTCCTAATCCCCCTTTATGACTATAGTAAACATTAGTTTACCCTTTTAAACATGTTTTAAATATTTAGTGGTTACAAGAACTTATAAATGGTTATCTAAGCAAATGACTTGTACTTATGTAAATAATAGACTATTCAAAATAAGGACTATTTCAAATTATTAACATAAAAGCATAACTAACCATAGGGCATACGTTAGTTATTAGAATCTAACCACAACACAAAAATTAGATTCACATAAGAAGTTTGATGGAATTGTTAACTTCTCGTTCATTTCATTAACAACCCATTAATAACTTTTACATTTGATTATGCAAAATCAATTAGCAAAATACATCATCGTTGGGTAGAAATATTTGCTAACTAATTATTTAATTTGCATATATCAAATTATTTACATAAAAGAATCACTAACCATAGGGCAAATGATAGTTATTGGAATCTAACCACACCATAAAATCATATTCACAAAAGAAGTTTGATGGAATTGTTAACTTCTCGTTGGTTTGATTAACAACCTATTAATAACTTCTTTATTAAATCATGCAAACTTAATTAACAAATAATCACCTTTGGGCAGAAATATTAGTTAACTAAGTATATAATTTGCAAATACCGCTTAATAATTAAAATTATGGTCATCCTTTGGGCTCAACACATAACCTAAACTCATTAAAACGTAAATAATTACAACTTTCATTCACTTAAATGTTTTGATTAATTGCATCTTTTGAGCCTACAACCAACCTTAACAATTAAGTAGTCATAACACATGTAAATAAAATAATAAAAAACATGTATACCATATTTAATTAAACATTATGGAAGAATACACTATTGTTAATTCTAATCAAGAAAAAACTATTTATTTCCTCCCAACATAAATGTTCAAATTAGTTTTATTTATTTATGAGTTATAATGTGACCAAACTAATGTCACAAACTCAAAATAAAGATAGACTATAGCATAATTACATACAAATTTAGATGCAACTATAGTTATCACTGCTTTAGAATTAAAACATATATTATCATACATGTGAGATAGCAGTAAAACACGAACATGTAACTTAATATGACTTTAATTCACATAATTATTTTGATTAAGTGCTTTTCTTTGGGCCAACACTAACTTTGACAATTAGGTAGTCATAAGTATGACCGTTTATTCACTTACCTGTTTTAACCAGTGGCCTTCCTTTGGGCATGACAACTAGTTTTAACGATCAGGTAGTCACAAGACATGTTAAAATATATTACAAACATGTCAAATATTGTCCTTTACTAATTAAATCATTATTAAAGATACACGCTACAAAACTCATTGTTCAAAACTTATAAACAAGTTAGCATTTATGTAATGTTTCTTTCTAAAACATATTGTAGAATACTCTTGATTAAATTGTCTACAAATTATGACAAGATTGAGATTCTTTGTTTTGAACCAAACGTGATGGTCAAATGTATTACATCCATAAGAAAACTTAGGCCAATCCATAAAATTTAATATTGGGTTAAAGTGTAACAAAATAAGTGTCACATCTCTTAATAAAAGTTTGTATAAGAAATGGCAGAATAGTAGAACTTAATCATCATGCCATGTATTACATAAAATTATTTTAGATTGTATTCAACATTATTTAAATCAGAATAATCATGCCATGTATTATATAAAAAGTTTACACGTTTATCTAATATATTTCTCCATAGTTACAAAGGAAAAACATTAACTCCTTTTAGTCAAGATTTAGAAAAAGAATACAAACTATGACATTTGATTTCTCATATAGAGGCCATAATATCATATATCTTTAATACTAACATCGTTACATATTATGATTGACTGTAGATGTATCAAATCACTTAACAAATGAACAAGATAAGAAAGTTTAGAGAGAGAAATAAGGGTTGTAGCACTTAGAGAGAGAAAGGAAAGGAAAATGTATTATGTGAGAACTAAATGAATAACCAATCCTCTCCAAGGTGTGGAAAGGGGTATTTATACCATGGCATGGCCAGTCATACATAAGGTTGTCTTATGTTGACACGGTTAGCTTGGTAAGTTTCCAAATATTGTTGCTACGAGCTATACTATTACATATTGGTAGTGATCGAGTCTTTTCTTGATTTCTAACAATCTCCCCCTAAGGGAGGTCACTCCAATTTACAAAAACTTAAGCTCTACATTCTATGAATGTCTTCAATCTTTGCTCGTAGTCTTGTTTTCATGATCTTTATCTTGTGAATCTTGAAGTAGTAATCTTTAGACTTTTAGGCTTTAGCTTGTATCTTTGTCTTGACTTGTATGTGATCTTGAGCTTCTTGAGATCATCAACCAAGCATAATCTCTTTTCTCCATCTTGTAATCTTTTCCTTCTTGTAATCTTGTGGCTTTTGTACCGACATGCTCATACTTCTTGTTGTTGAAAGCGTGTTAAAACATCTTTCTAGAAATTCTTTAACTTTAACACTCGTCACATTTTATGAGGACGTTCAGTATCCACTATAATACTTCGTCACTTCAAAGAAAGACATACGGTATCAATAGTAGCGGAGTTCTTGAACATGTATATGTGGCATAGACTTTGAATTGACCCTTTCTCATACGGGTAACTGTTGCCGTCGTCAGGAAATCTGCATGAATGGGTTAGTGATAAACAACATATATGGACGAAAGTAGCTTTGTCACTTCATCAAATATGGTTGTAATAACCACAGTTCCCCGTTAATCAATATAAATACTGCCTGTGATCAAGTAGAATTCCAAAGAATCTCCTTGACAGGGTTTCACAGCTGCACTAGCCGTTCTTATTACCGGAGCGTCTCAAATTAGGACAAACACAGTAAGAGTGAGTCGGGAAGTTATGATTTCCGATTAAGCCGTTAAATTTTGTGTCCAGATTCTTCCTATGTCCAGATACCTTGTGTGATTCCACATGGACATAAGATTGAAATTAATTTAGGAAAATCAGTCGGTGTGTTAAGATGCAAACAATTTTTATAACACATTAACAGTTTTATCTTTTTTAAAATTCATCCATCAATTCATAAGCTGGACTGAATCAATATCTAATATCACTAGTTCGATCCGTGTAGGATCTCACAAGTTACCTACTGCAGAGCTTGTTTGATGTTCGCTCTGGAAGGGTTTTTATCGTCACTGTGAATACTTTTTGGGCATCACTTATGATGTTTTTGGCAAATTAAAAGGTTATTGGTAGGACTCTTGATATATTTCTTGTTTTCACATTTTGTGAATTAGCAAATATATTTTGGATAAGTGTCCTAATGAGATTTATAGATGATCTCTTTTATGACTTGGTTCATCTACCTTTGTGTTCATTAAGGTTTTCACGACTCCTTGAGTACGTTCACCATGAACCCGAAGTATCTCATCACCTTCCAACGGTATCCTAACCACCTTCTCATGACATACTATCACAAACTTCCTCTTGGACAACCAGTCCATTCCCACAATCACATCAAAGCTTCCACGACTCAACGGTATCAACGAACTCCAAGGGTTACGAACAATCGAATAGGATAACAAACGAATATCGAGTCAAAGGCTAGAATGCATATAGGAGATTCCACATATGCAAATAGACGTGGATCAAATGACATAAGAATCCTTTGAAAGAAAGGATACGTATATGCACCGAGTGAAAGCGCAAACGAAAGAAAATCAACAGGCGTACCACGACAAATGAACACATAAAAAAATATCAATACGAAAGACGGAAATTCTTATACCAATTATCGACTTTACTCGAAAGGCCAAATTAAATAATGTTTTTATAAAAATCAATTTAAATTAAGAAAGTCACTTTAAGTATAAAATCATTTTAAATAATAATGAAATTGTCTTAAATGTAATCTTTGAAAAATTCATTCTGGTTGTCATAAAAATCTAGAGATGGTTATCTAATGGTGTATCGTACCTTACCACTATGAATCACTTTAAACCTGCTTTTTATAATAAAATAAAATCTATTTACAAAGATCATTTTATACACAGTTTTCTCCAAACACCAACACAATACTTCCAAAGGGTTTTTATAATTAGACATCAATTATAAAATATGTTACTCAAACAAAGGACACCATAATACCAAAAGGGATCGTAAAACACCGTACAGACTCTAACACAATTCTATTGTTTGAAAACGAAAGAAAATACCAGGAACCATATACTCAAAATAAAATCAAACAAACTCGTACAAGAAAACTCATGCAAGACGTTACGTACCCAAAAGAAAACGTAAGGTCTTATCCAAAATAACGATCAACAGAGCAAACCTAAAAGCATCGATACTAACACGTCGCCAACGGGTTACGAAAACCAAGGGATATACAAAGAAGGGAGTAATGATCCACACTAATATGTTAGGAACAATTAGTGCTTAAAAGAAACGTTTGATACTCATACGAGTAATCAATGCAACGAAAGAACTAACGAAACGCGCCTATATCCGAAAGAGCAGATCCGAACAAACAATCGAGCAACGAGCAACCACAATAATAATAATAATACTAGGTATCCGCAAATACTAGATAGAAGAGAAACTTACTATCTATACAACTCAACTCAACATATCCTCCAATTAGGGTGAGAGAAAAATTCTCTACCCATACCACCATCTTTATCATGAATACACATATCAAAAAGGAAAACATATTACACTACCACCTTACAACCAAACACAAATAAATGCAATCATGGTCACAAGTCTACGTGTGTGATGCCTTTATAATTATGTTGGCCACCATAATTATAAGTGCCTCCTTTCACACATGTACTTACTTCCAAGATTACCCATTTTAATCATAATTCACATATGAGCACATATACTACATTGCATATCTTAAACCACTCCAACTTAACACATAAAGGATGCTCCATCAATTAACTACTTACTTATATCAAAATAAAATCGAAACGACATAAAGGAATGAAAATCTCGCAACAACTCCTAATACAAAATATCCGAAAGAAATAATCAAATAACAACATGACGAGGTAAAGGACGGGATAAACTTATGCTGGGCCTCGCTTGGGTTTGACTTTGCCTCTGCAAGAATCACCTGACTCCGCGGGTCCAGCCCTACTACGCGCATCCGACAAATGATCAACTATCCTATCTCCTCAGTTCCACAAGAGGCCCCTCTTATGGATCCTTATAATGCTTAAGTCCAGTTGGAAAATGGTTCCCCAACGAGACTTCTTACGGGTGGGGGAAAAACATAGCTAAAATACTAAGAAAGTAATACATATCATATCAGATAAGGGTAGGCAAAATAACTTAATGACAACTTAGCAAAATACAAGATATATAAGCTATGCAAAGAAAGAGGGGAAGCAAAGCAGTTATAGCATTAAACACTTAATCCCTAAATGCATCTACATGAAGGACCCCTAGGTTATAGTCTAGGCTCAACGACCTACTTCTCTATAACCAAAGGCTCTGATACCAATCTGTCACACCCCGCCAAGGCAGAAATGCAAGGCATAACGATAAAGGATATCATCACAACACAATGGCGTCTATATAGAGAATTCTACATGCAATAAATAAGCAAAGTATAGACACAAAGTGTCATAACAATACCTATAAACTAACCAAATCTAAAAGGTGTCTTTATTGATGAAACGATAGTTCTCGCCAATTGAAAGACATGCAACATTTATTCATAATCCAAACAATGCAAAATTCAAGACAATAAAGCAATAATCTCCACGACATCCTATGATCTTTTTCTAGCCACTTCTCTCTATCTTATTCCCATGTTGCTCACCTGAAAATGATGCTTAAACGTCAACATAATGTTGGTGAGAGTCATAGGTTTAAGACACATAAAACTTTCATACAATTGTTGCGATTACTAAAACAATTCATAACAACTGTACACTGGGTAGGCGTACCCATCCGATCCTATATCACAACACTGAGTAGGCGTACTCATCCGCTCCAAATTACAACACTGAGTAGGCGTACTCATCCGCTCTAAATTACGTCACTTACGCACCTAAAAGTCTACCAGTTGGAACTTATACTTAGGCCTGGACCAACACATTATTGAGTATTATTTCAACCCTTCAGTTAGATTTGATTGAGTAGTAAACACCACTCTCCAACCAAACTCACATACCTCAAAACAACTCCAATTGATCACAAAGCCATGGAGCTTATCACATCACAAATCAATAACCACATAACACATAATCATAGCATCATTTTCACCCCAAGAAAACATAAGAAAAAGGGGCTATGAAACTCATTTGATTACTTTGCAGCTTCCACAAACACTAGCACAAATCTAAACAACAAAACAACACGTTTTACACGCTACTAAGCCAAAAGATTAAGCACATGTAACAATCATATGATGGATGTATAAGGTGTTTAATTACCATCATGGGTCACCCCGACACCATGCCCGTCATTAACCAATTCGTTTACACACTTTTTCAAAGTTCAACAATTTACCTAAAAATGCAGAATTTTAGTGTCACTTTACCATTTTCTAAACCAAACCTACTTACCTTTATAAATTTTACCAAAATTCACAGGTTCAATATCATGAGTTTACTATCCCCATGATTTTTCCACTAATTTATTTCCACTCTTAAGTGCCCCAAATAAAATCAAACTTTTAACTACTCAGTTTCGGATCTGATCGCACACTAAAAAGTTTGGACCTAAAAACCATACTTAGACTCCAAATCAGAAGCTCTCCTTTGGGGGATTTTTAATAGACACATAGAACTAAACTCATGTAGGTTGGCTAATCCTAATTCAAATTTTAAGTGGGGGTTTTACACCTCGTAATCTGACCTAAATCTGACCCGAATTTACTGCTTTGACAACTTTTCTCGTAACCAACATTTGAATGACTTCCCAACCTTAAAAACCTTCGAGGTCGGTGTTCTGGAAACTAGACTCTCTGAGCTACATCATAGACACCGGAATAACCTCATATTATGCTATAACCTCTAGATTATACAAAACCAACACAGCCCTAAATTCTGCTCAAACCCTAAATTCAAGTTCATAACGCATTCTAAAACTAACGAACACTCACCATCATGCTATAATTCATCCCTACTATAGTTAATGATATTAATTTTACAGATTTAATAAAACCCTAATTATCCATCTTAATAATTGTTTAATGAATTAATGATTAAACTAAACAAAGAAGATGATTTGTACCTTAAACCCTTGATTTTAAATAAAAAAAAACTTTTTTTTTCTCCTGCTCTTGAGTTCGATCGGTTTAACAAAAAAATATGGGGGTTTCAAACACAAAAACACAACCAACACACCTAAAAATATGGGTTTGTTTTATTGTGTTGGAGAAAATGATCTAGATAATTCCCTTATTAGAGTCCTACTGGATTGGCATTTATTATTTTTTTTGCTTTTTCTTTTTTTTTCTATTAATTAGTATTTACCTATTCATGTATAAAAAAAATATTTTTTTTATCTTTTATTAGTTAATTAATTACCTTCAATACCTTAAGTTTTATAAAAACCTAAGCTAATTTGGTAAACCATTTTGCTTAAACGCTACTTATTAGACTTTCTAAATATAACTTTCATTTCACCAACTCACTTCCTATTTTTAGAAAGTTTGCTATAAACTTCCATATTTTACAAAACTCATTCACTTCCCAAATGTCATACTTCCCACATTAATCCAACGCTTAGACATCTACATATTAACAAAGCAACGCACCCAAAATGCCACACATTTCCATTATCACTATAAGTGATCAAAAATGGAAATTCTCAACTAATACCTCAAATTCCATCATCATTGAGATGAATACACACCTCAAAATGATTAACAAGCACACAAACAAAGCCACATAGATCACACATAAAGCACCTAAGAACACTTAGCCAATCCTCACAAAATGACTAACCCGCTCAAATCATGGGTGTCACAGTATCCCCTCCTTAAGGAAATCTCGTCCCGAGATTTAACTAGCCGATTAAACAGCACAATCTACAAATAACCAAGGATACTTAGACTTCATATGGTCTTCGCACTCCCAAGTGAACTTGGGGCCACGCTTTGAATTCCAACGAACTTTTACAAGTGATATCTTACTACGCTTCAAACTCCCAATCTCACGGTCCATAATCTGTACGGGTTCCTCAACAAAACGTAAAGTCTTGTCGATTATGATTTCATTCAACGGCACATGCAAATTAGCATCTGTCAAACACTTCCTTAAATTTGACACATGGAAGGTGTCATTCATGCTATTCAACTCCTCAGGTAATCTCAACCTATAAGCTACAAGACTAATCCTTTCAAGGATCTCAAACGGTCCTACATATCTCGGTGTTAACTTACCCTTCTTTCCAAAATGAACTACGCCCTTCCAAGGCGTCACCTTCAACAATAAACTATCTCCCACATACTCTAACGGCTTACGCCTAAAATCAACATAGCTCTTTTGATGATCTCCCACCGCTTTAGGCTTTTCCTTTGCCAACACTACCTTATTAGTCATTTCTTGCACTATCTCGGGTCCAATCAAACTACTTCCTCCAATCTCTGCCCATATAACAGGCGATCTACATTTCCTACCATACAAAGCTTCAAACGGAGCACACCGAATGCTCAATTGATAACTACCACCAAAATCGATAACATATGCCCTAATTATATCCTCTAAAGTCTAAATCATACGTTCACTTTGTCCATCCGCTTAAGGATGCTAAGCAGTACTCAAATCTAATCGCGTCACTAACACTTTCTGCAGCGTTTGCCAAAACCACAAGGTAATCACTTCATCTAATCTGAGTTGATCGTCACAGAATTCCATTCTGTATTATTCATCAATATAAATCCTTGCCAACTTCACATCTTGAATCTCTTGATAGCTAGAAAATAGCTACTTGTCAGGCTATCGACCATCACCAATATCACTTCATACTCAATACTTTGACCTTGGAAATGTACTGATAAATTCCATGGTGATTCTATTCTCATTTTTACTAAAGTATTCAGGCTGTGCAGTAAAGCCAAAAGTCTTTGACATTACATCTTTTCTCTTAAACAAATCCAATAATTGCTAATCATAGGTAACTATATCCTTTTATACACGTGGTACAAGTACATGGTCTCCAAGGTTATAGTACGTCTTATCGCTCCCGGACTGTACAAGTACCTTATGCAATGAGACTCATCCTTTACTACCGATTCTAAATCATTCACTACTTAGCGAATTTCGTACTTACTTATGTACAATTTAATCATAAAGTACAACCTTCATATGCTCTTTTTCCATTTGTTGGTCCAGGGCACGCAGCATTTCTGCATGACGCGTTCCTCTAATTGGACATCTCACTTGGTGTTGCCAATATCTTGTCCTTAACCACTTGACTGGTATAGTCATGGACATTTGCTCTTACTCGTCTTAGTTTCACTTCTCCTTTGCTTCTCAAACGCATCAACCATTTCATTCGATAATCGAAAGGCGTCACACAAAATCATTTCTTAAGTCTAGAAAGCATCTTCTCGTTCTGCGCCCTACTCATACTTTTGATTCCTTAGCAGTTGAGAAGTATGGGATTTAACAATCTTAGAAAAGTTTGCAATGAAACGTAGGTAAGTAACCTGCCAATCTTAAGAATAATCATATATCGGATGGTGTCGTAGGTACTTTCCAATTCTTCACTGCCTCACATTAGCAACCTTAACATACAACTTTTCCTTCCTCAGTAATTCTAACACTAACTTCAAATGAACTCCATGCTTCTCTTCTTAACAAACGACACTGGTATTTAGTGCTCACTCACGGATAATGGACTAGGTCTATGAAAACCCTTGTCTTGCAACTCTTGAAGTGTTTAGACAATTCTTGCATTTCCAAGGGTGCTAGACGATATGGAGACTTCGCAACTAACGTCGCTTCATGAACTAAATCTATGCGGAACTCAACCTGTCGTTGTGGTGGTAATCCTGGTAAATCTTCTGGGAACACATCACCAAAATCCATCACAACAGAAATATCACCCACTTTCGGTTCATCTACCTTCGCGTTCATTAAAGCTTTAGCGGCTCCTAAAGTACGTTCCCCTTGAACCCTAAGTTTCCTACTACCTTCCAACGGTATTTCAACCACCTTCTCATGACATACTATCACAAACTTCCTCTTGGACATACCAGTCTATTCCCATGACAATACATCAAAAGCTTCCACGACTCAACGATATCAATGAACTCCGAGGGTTACAACAATCGAATAGGATAACAAACGAATATCAAGTCAAGGCTAGAATGCATACAGGAGATCCCATATATGTAAGTAGACATGGATCAAATGACATAAGAATCCTTTGAAAGAAAGGATACGTATATGTACTGAGTGAAAACGCAACGAAAGAAAATCAACAGACGTACATAAAAAAATATCAATACGAAAGACGGAAATTCTTATACCAGTTATCGACTTTACTCGAAAGACCAAATTAAATAATATTTTTATAAAAATCAGTGTAAATAAAGAAAGCCAATTTAAGTATAAAAAATCATTTTTAAATATATAAAATTGTCTTAAAATGTAATCTTTGAAAAATTCATTCTGGTTGTCATAAAAATCTAGAGATGGTTATCTAATGGTGTATCATACCTTACCACTATGAATCACTTTAAACCAGCTTTTTATAATAAAATAAAATTTATTTAACCACTCAACAATTTTCATATCCTATTTGTATAGACCATTTAAACATATTCTATTTACAAAGATCATTTTAAACACAGTTTTTTTTTCTACACAATACTTCCAAAGGTTTTTTTTATAATTAGACATCAATTATGAAATATGTTATCCACAAAGGACACCATATAACCAAAAGGGATCGTAAAAACACCGTATAGACCTCCTAACACAATTCTATAGTTGAAAACGAAAGAAAATACAGGAACCATTTTACTTTAAAATAAAATCACCGAATCTCGTACAAGAAAATCATGCAAGACGTTACATTCCTCAAAAGAAAACCGTAGGTCTTATTCAAAATAACGATCAACAGAGCAACCTAAAGCGTCGATTCTAACACGTCACCATCGGGTTACGAAAACCCTAAAGGGATTTACAAAGAAGGAGTAATGATCCACAACCTTAATTATGTTAGGAACCAATTAGTGCTTAAAAGTAAACTTTGATACTTATACAAGTAATCAATGCCAACAAAAAAACAAAACTAACGAAATGAGGCCTATATCCCGAACGAGCAGATTCTGAAACAACAATATACATCGAGACGTCATATAGGAAAATCAGTGTATCCCTTACTAACAAAGTACGATGAAGGGATGCTAAGCTTAGACTTAGGAAATCCGAACAAACAACCGAGCAAACGAGCAACCTTTATAAATAGCAATACTAGGTATCCACAATTACTAGATAGAAGGGAAACTTACTATCTATACAACTCATCTTAACATATCCTCTATTGGGTAAGAGAAGAATCTCTCCTTA
Organism: Tanacetum coccineum; assembly: GCA_026074375.1. Taxonomy (NCBI): domain Eukaryota; kingdom Viridiplantae; phylum Streptophyta; class Magnoliopsida; order Asterales; family Asteraceae; genus Tanacetum; species Tanacetum coccineum. The sequence continues at coordinate 36,904 of BQNB010007560.1, forward strand.
CCCACCATCCTTGATCATAAATACACATTATCAATAAAGAAAACATTTTACACTACATCTTACAACCAAACACAAATAAATGCAATCATGGTCACAAGTCCTACGTGCGTGGATGCCTTTATAATTATGTTGGCCACCATAATTATAAGTGTCTCCTTTTCACACGTGTACTTACTTCCAAGATTACCCATATCAGTCATAATTCACATATAAGCACATATACCACATTGCACATCTTAAACCACTCAAACTTAACACATAAAAGATGCTCCATCAAATAACTACTTACTTATATCAAATTGAAATCGAAATGACATAAAGGAACGAAAGTCTCGCAACGACTTCCAAAATACGAAATATCCCAAAAGAAATAATCAATAACAACATAACGAGGTAAAGGACGGGATAAACTCACCCCCCCCCCCCCCCCACTATGCTAGGTCCTCGATTGGGTTTGTCTTTGCCTCCGCAAGAATCACCTGGATCCTCGAGTCAAGGCCCTATTTCATGGCTTCTGACAATGATCAACTATCCTTCTCCTTCGGTTCAAAGAGGCTCCTTAAAATGCTTAAGTCCAGTTGGGTAAAACAGTTGCACCACAAAGACTTCTACGGGTTAGGGAAAAACATAAGCTAAAATACTAAGGAAGTAATACATATCATTATCAATTATGGTTGAAAATAACTAAATATGGCATAATTTAGCAAAATACAAGATATATAAGCTATGCAAAAATAGAGGGGAGGCATAACAGTTATAGCATTAAACACTTAAGCCCTAAATGCATCTACATGAAGGACCCCTAGGTTATAGTCTAGGCTCAACCACCTACTTCTCTATAACCAAAGGCTCTGATACCAATCTGTCACACCCCGCCAAGGCGGAAACGCGAGGCGTAACGAGAAAGGATATCATCACAACACAATGGCGTCTATATAGAGAATTCTACATGCAATAAATAAGCAAAGTATAGACACAAAGTGTCATAACAATACCCATAAACTAACCAAATCCAAAAGGCGTCTTTATTGATGAAACGATAGTTCTCGCCAATAGAAAGACATGCAACATTTATTCATAATCCAAAGAATGAAAAATTCAACGGACAATAAAGCAACAATCTCTCGACATCCTATGGTCTCTTTCAAGCAACTTCTCTTTATCTATTACCATGTTGCCTCACCTGAAAAAAGATGCTTTAAACGTCAAATATTGTTGGTGAGAGTAATAGGGGGTTTTTTAAGATACTTATAAAACTTTCATCCAGATTGCTTGCGTTACTTAAACAATTCATAACAATTCATACATGGGTATGCGTACCCATCCGATCCCATATCACATCACTAGGTGGCGTACTCTTCGATCCCATATCACAACACTGAGTAGGCGTACTCATCCGATCCCATATCACAACACTGAGTAGGCGTACTCATCCGATCCCAAATATGTCACTTCGCAACACCTAAAGTCTACCAGGCTGGAACTCTATACTTAGGCCTGGTCCAATCACATCATTGAGTCTTATTTCAACCCTTCAGTTGGATTTGATTGAGTAGTAAACACCACTCTCCAACCGAACTCACATACCTCAAAACGCCTCCAATTAATCACAAAGCCATGGAGCGTACCACATAACATATAAACACATAATCATAGCAACTAAAAACATTTAACTCATAGCATTATTTTCACCCCAAGAAAACATAAGAAAAAGGGGCTATGAAACTCACCTGATTGCTTTGCAGCTTCCACAAACACTAGCACAAATCTAGAAACAAACAAAAACAACCACGTGTTACAACGCTACTAAGCCAAAAGATTAAGCACATGTAACAATCATATGATGGATGTATAAGGTGTTTAATTACCGGCATGGGTCACCCCGACACCATGCCCGTCATTAACCAATTCGTTTACACACTTTTTCAAAGTTCAACAATTTACCTAAAAATGCAGAATTTTAGTGTCACTTTACCATTTTCTAAACCAAACCTACTTACCTTTATAAATTTTACCAAAAGTCACAGGTTCAATATCATTAGTTTACTATCTCCATGATTTTTCCACTAATTTATTTCCCCTCTTAAGTGCCCCAAATAAAATCAAACTTTTAACTACTCAGTTTCGGATCTGATCGCACACTAAAAAGTTTGGACCTAAAAACCATACTTAGACTCCAAATCAGAATCTTTCCTTTGGGGGATTTTTAATAGACACATAAAACTAAATTCTTGTAGGTTGGCTAATCCTAATTCAAATTTTAAGTGGGGTTTTTACACCTCGTAATCTGACCTAAATCTGACACGAATTTACTACTTTGACAACGTTTCTCGTAACCAACATTTGAACGACTTCCCGACCTTAAAGACTTTCGAGGCCGGATGTTCTGGAAACTAGACTCTCTGAGCTACATCATAGACACCAAAATCACATCAATTCATGCTTCTAACCTCTAGGTATTCACGAAACAACATAGCCCTAAATTCTGCTCAAACCTAAATCAAGTTCTAACGCGATCTAAACCCTAACGAATATACCCATATGATTATAATTAAACCTTAATCATTGTAATATGATTAAACATCATTAATTTACAGATTTTATAAAACCCTAATTATCCATCTTCATAATTGTTACAAGAATTAATGATTAAAACTAAACAAGGAAGATGATTTGTACCTTAAACTCTTGATTATTGAACACAAAAATCCCAAAAAGATAAAAACCCTAATTTTTTTTCCTTCTTTCTCTTGGATCGACCGATTGATGCACTAGGGCGGTTAGGGATTTTATTTGATTTGTATTTATAATCCCCTAAACTAATTCTAGATAATTCCTAATTAGAGTCCTAGTTTAATTAGGCTTTTATTTCTTTTTTTTTCCTTATTTTCCCTAAAATTCGTATTTTACTATTCGTGTATAAAAATATATTTTTGTTTATCTTTTATTAATTAATTACCTTCATTTACTCAAGTTTTTTAAAAATATCAAGGCTAATTTGGTTTAAACCATTTTTGCTTATAAATTACTTTCTAAAAATAACTTTTATTTCACAACATACTTCTTTTTTTAGATATTTCATTAAAATCTTATATTTCACAAACTCATTCCCTAATCTCATAGGTCATATTTTTCCAATTAATCCATCTTCCAAACACTATCTTATCTTAAATCACTAACACTCAAAAATCGTTATACGTAATAATTTTTTTTATTAACTTTTAACTCAAAAAAAAAAAAATTAACACTAATACGCTTTAATTCACAAGATTATTCCTTGTCAGTTAAAACGTGAACGAAATAACTTCACATAAATCCAACCATTAATCAAATAATCCTAAGAAGACGATTCACGCTTAATGGATTGATTTCAAATCTCACATAAACCCACATTAACACATATAAACATGGGAATTAAACACAAATAACACTATAACCCATAGATTTGCAACAGACTTCATAAATGTCACACTATACGGTTGATAATCTGCTCAAGTCATGGTTGTCACAGTATCCCCTTCCTTTAGAATCTCGTCCCTAAGATTTAACCAAAAGGTCAACTCTATCATTACCAAACAATTAATCAAGGAATCTTATATTTCAGTAGTCTCCTTATACCATGTTAACTCAAAGTTACACTTTGATCCCAACTAACTTTCCAAGATTTATTACTGCTAACAATTTGGCCTGTCCACAAAAAAGGTATTGCATAGCTGATAACCGCTTCAACGAAAAGAATCATCCAATTATGAACCTCGCGTCATCGAGGAGGAAATCGTCAAAAAACTTAAGTTGAGTAACAACTTCATTACTACCCGGGTCTCGCAAACTCATCAAACATGAACTGTCTGAAACCAAGTTATAAGTTGTTAAAAAGCCCAACGTTTTTGAAGTTTGGCCTTCATCTTGAGTTTATTCATAACAAAACTTTAACTAGAATCACACAGAACACAATATAAAGGGCATACTAAGGTATACAAGAAAACATTAGTACCCAATTCAACTAAAAAATCTCTCATTGTCCCTTATCATGAACATGTGTGGTTACTCCGTTTACCTGAAGTCCTAAAGACCTCTCTTCGAGCCCAAATGGACCCTAACTACCACCATTCGGCTACATTTTAACCTCTTAACTTCATGGTCCATAATCTCTATAGGTTCCTCAACAAAACAAAGAGTTTTGCCAACCTTAATCTCGTCTAATGACACATGCAAACTAGCATCCGCCAAACACTTTTTTAGGTTTGACACATGAATTAACGTGTCTATGTTTTCCACTCAATTCCTCACGGCAATCTCAACCGAATAAGCTACTGGACATCGATTCTTTCAAGGAATCTCAAATGGCCCTACATACCTCGGTGCTAACTTACCCTTTTTCCAAAACAAATCACGCCTTTCCAAGGCGAAACCTTTAATAACACATGATCACCTACCTCGAACTCCAACGGTTTACGCCTATTATCAGCATAGCTTTTTTGATGATCCCTTGCCGCTTTGAGCTTCTCCTTTATCAACACTTCCTTATCAGTTGTTTCCTGTACCAGTTTGGGTCCAATCAAACTACTTCCTCCAATCTCTGCCCATATAACAGGAGATCTTCATTTCCTTCCATACAAAGCTTCGAACGGAGCATACCAAATGCTCAAATAATAACTACCACCAAAATCGATAACACATTCCCTCATTATATCCTCCAAAGTCCAAACCATACTTTCACTTTGTCCATCGCTTGAGGATGCATTATGCAGAGTACTCAAATCTATCGCGTCATAACACTTTTTCTGCAAGCATCTGCCAAAACCACGAGGTAAATCATCCATCTCAATCTGAGTTGATCGTCACCAGAATTCCATTCCTTGCTATTATCTCATCAATATAAATCCTTGCCAACTTCACATCTTGAAATCTTCTTGTATAGCTAGAAATGAGGCTTTACTTGGTCAGTCTATGACCATCACCAAATCACATCAAAAACTCCACTACTTAGGACCTTGGAAATTTACTAATAAGATCCATGGTGATTCTTATCTCATTTTCACTCAAGTATCTTCAGGGCTGTTGCAAGGATAGCCAAAAGTCTTGACATCGCAAGCTTTCTCCTCTTAAAATGATCACAACATTTGCTAACATAGGTATCTATATCTTTGTTTAACGTGAGCTTACCAATACATGTCTCCAAGGTTATGCTATGTCTTATCCGCTCCCGGATTTACATGTACCTTGAGGTATATGCCTTATTCATACTTCCGGTTTCTTATCAGTCCTATACATAACTCAGTATCGATCCATAAAATGTACAAAAAAACTCTCGTTCCTCCTTCTTTTCCATATGTCAATCTAACCCATGAAGCCTTTCTGCGAGTACATTCTCTTGATTGAACGCATCACTTTGGGCTGCTAATATCATTCCTCTTACTCCATACTGAATGGTCATAGCCATCGCTCGAACACGTCTAGGTTTCACTCGTTACTTTCTACTCAACGCATCAACCACTACATTCGATTAATCGAAGCGTACACAAATCATTCTTCAAAGTCTAGAAAGCCTCTTCTCGTTCTTGAGCTCCCACTCATTACTTTGATTCCTCCTAGTTTGGGAAGTTGGTGGTTTTTTACAATCTTAGAAAAGTTTGCGTATGGAAAAGTAGGTAGTAACCTGCAAATCATAAGAAAAATCATTTTTCGGTGGTGGTCGTGTAGGTACCTTTCCAAATTCTTCACTGCTCACACAGTAGTTTACATTAGCATTAACAACTTATCCTTCCTCAGAATTCCAACACTAACTTCAAATTAAACTTATCGCTCCTCTTTTTATCAAATGTCAATGGTGCTCACGTACGGAAAATGACTAGGTCATCATGAAACCCTTGTCTTGCAAAACTTCGAAAGTTGCTCAGTCATTCTTGCAATTTCCAAGGGTGCTAGACGATATGGAGACTTCGCAACTGACATCGCTCCATGAACCAAATCTATGCGGAACTCCACTTGTCGTCGTGGTGGTCATCGACAAGTCTTTTGGAAACACGTCAATAAAATCTCGTACGATGGAAATATTACTCAATTTCGATTCACCTACCTTAGTGCTCATTAAGGTTTTCACGACTCCTTGAGTACGTTTTGACATGACCGAAGTATATAATCACTTCAACGGTATTCATATACCTCCTTCTCTATGAATACTATCCCAAACTTCCTCTTGGACAATCGGTCCATTCCCACAAGCACATCAAAGCTTCCACGACTCAATGGTATTGATAATCGTCAAACGCGTGTCGTAATAATATATAGTATATCCCGTCAGATAAGACAATTACTTTAGGAAAAATAATAGTCTATCTTCCGAGTGTCGTTTCCACGGCGAGAGATGAATTGAAATTCATGAGAATGTTTCGTTTGGTGCTTGAATGATAAATATTTTGGTTTTGGTTTTAAACTATTTTTATACTAAAAATTAAACTAATTTTAATTCTAAAATTAAAAACTAAAGATTATACTAAAATTGATTTAAATGACAAATATGCTTGCTAAGTGACGTGAAATATTCCTTAAATCGGGCCTTCGGTTTTAACGAATAAAATCCTTTGAAAACAAGTTGCAAGAAATTAAATGACAAAGTAAAAGTAAATTGCTTTTCTTTTTAAAAATAAATGACATGTATTTATTGCATTAAAGTAAATGGATGGTATGGTATGTAAATTTACTATTAATTTTTTTTAAACCTTTTTAACACGCACTTAAATTCCAACATCACTAATCTCTTAGCAAAAACAGTTAAAACATAGACACTACACATGGCAAATATAAATTAAGCAAAACATTTTATAAAATAAACTATTAATTTACACTAATTAAATGAAAAAGGATAAAGAATGAAACCAAATGATGAGGCAAATAAAACGATAAATCCACTCGATCTTAAAAACTTCATAAAACAAATCAGTTTATCACTTTTAAGCTCTACGTCATTATTAGCATATAAAAGGTGTCAAGTTTATTAATAATTACTTTCTTAAAAACTATAAAGATAATAACTGTTATATAATTTATCAACCCCTTATAAGTCCATTAGCTCCGGCCTTAGATATGAAGAAGGATGGAATAAGAAAAATAAGCCATGTAATTTAACACCTCCAAATTGACATCGCAGCCGGGAAATGGGGACCAACTGTTGGGTGTTTATGTACAAGCAACAATAACATAAGATTTAAAAAAAGAACGACTCAAAAGAGACGTTTAAAACATAACATTGTCCCATTCATGAAAGATCAGAGTCTAAAGTTGGTCCACAAGATTGTCACCATACAACATCATACAAAGTTTTAAAATCATAACACCAAGTGTTTTTGATGAATGGAACCAAAACATTTTTATCATAAAACATTTTAACGTTTAAACTTCGTCTGCCACTCCAAGCCATCAACCTTGATTACCTGAGATAAAACATGCTAAAAAGTCAATGAAAACATTGAGTGAATCCATAGAGTTTATATGAATAAAAAAAAGGGGTGAACACAAGTATTTTTAATCATCGAAAACTTGTGGATCAAACAAGTTTTAATCACTAATGCATTAAGCTCATGCCACTGAAACCTTAACCAACATATTATAAATATGTAACCACATGCCCCCAATAAACTAGGTTAATATTGCAATTTACTCAAGAAAATTCATCAATACAAAATGTCCTTTAGGGGTGATGCGCCATGGATGTCCATCCACAGACAGGGCAAAGGTCACGGCCAATAGATCTACTTAATGTACTAGCGCTCACCATCATAGGCAATTAACAGTGCATGTAATTTAGGGGCCTTTTGCAATAGGTGCTTATGCAATTAGTTTCAATCAGGTCCAACAAACCATTAATCACTTCTCGCTGTGTTAAATTTATTAAACTAGCATGTATCTCCCTCGCGGGGTTTATGAACAACATTTATAAGTAGAAAGGCGAGGCTATGAACTCACCGTAAGAACAATTAGATCAGAAGTGAGACGTTTCTTGGACGAGCGGGTATCACTCCTAAGCACCTCCTAAAAGGCGTGACGCGACTTAGCACGTAGAAAGTAAGAATACGTAAAAACTAAACAATGATCATGAGATGTGTTTTCGAGAGAAGCATGGCATTCCACAAGGACTTCCTCAAATCCTTTTTAACCCCAAAATGACATGTGACCTGGTCTTATAGGCAATTGAACATCTACTAAGTTTCGTACTCATGTGAAAAGACTGTTTTACCCCAGGTTCGGCTTTTAATTTTTTATTTTATCACGGTGTACTATACGTTTTTGAATTTTTAGACTAGACGTAAAAACTTAGTTTCTGATTTTAACTCGACTTCTCGGGATCATAATCCAGTAGCTCACAAATGTTCTATATGTGAGGCTTTCACCCTTGGAAAGCTATTTGAGTCTAGTTTCCAAAAATACCAGCCTCATAATCTAGAAAGTTTCGTAGCTATGTGAAAAGACTGTTTTTCCCCTGGTTGTCCAAAACAGAAAGTTTCCAAAAAATTTACCCTTTACTAAAATGGCCATAAATCCCAAATCATGATAGCAATGAAGGTGAGGCCAAAATATATGACTTCCTTTTAAGATGTCTATGATGACATAATCTTTATACCTATCATTTTATGGCAAAAAATTTGGATATTTAATCTTTTTCTAATCATAGGTCCGATTTGACCTTCTTTCATGTTTTGTCCATAACTCACTCATCCCAATGGGTTGGTTTTGAGCATCCAAACAATCCTATGAGCTAAGACATGTATCTTCCTGTCATGTATTTAATCACAGGGCTCCAAGCCAAATTTTTTTTCTATAACCGTTTTTGCTACTGTTCCAAAAACAGTCCCTATTAGTCACTCTAAAACCTATTCCAAACATCTAATCCTAGCTTAATCAACCACATGCAATGCCATCCCAAGCTCTTAACACACTCATCTCCTATAATTATGTATTTCCAGATCAAACTTCCATTTTCATGGATTAATACTAAAAGAAATATTAGATTTAGAGATAACCTTCTTCTAGGAATGATTTTAATACAAGAAAAATCAAAGACCAACACTTGCTTCTTTTCTTGTTAGGGGATGTTCGTAAACCAATTATAAACACCAAGATTTTTCACCTCTAATGTTTATAAACACTCTAAATAACAAGAATCCAAGATACAACCTGTCTTGATTTCATACATTCCATTTAAACCTTAATAAACTTCTTCAAAAACTTCAAGAAAAGCTACCAAATTTTGCAAGCAACACTAGGGTGATGTTATAATGAATAAAAGGAGTATGAAAAATTTTGTATGATGATGGTGGTGGTGATGAATATTTCGCCAGCAAGAACACAAGGAAGGAATGAATGGTTTTTTTTTCTTTTTATGAAGTTGCATGAATTGGGAAGTGCAACAAATGATGATGTTTATAGAAAAATGGAAGAGTGTTGTGTGTGGGTTTTCAGAGTGTCATTACATGCGGCCTAGGCCTAGATATGGACTTTTTATAAAAAAATTTTTTTTTTGTTTATAATGTTTAATTAAATGGTGTAGTAACAGTATAAGTATTTAGAAAGTAAGGTTTAAGGTAAAACGCGAGTTTTAAGCTAGAAATTTACGTAAACGCGAAACACAACGGAAAATGAAATTGGTGTAAATTATAATCATCGGGAAATATTATGAGAATATTAAACCGCTTAAGGCACGAAGACGGAATAGCATTTTAATTTATGGGCTCACGCAAGCTAAGAACGGGAATTTCATTACTAAATCGGGTTGTAAACGTAGAAATTAATAACTTTGCTAAAAGGGGAAAAATAGAGATAAAGCTCGGAGTAAATAGTGACGTAAATATGAATGTTAATCCTCCTCCTTAAGGGAGCGTCGTTCCCGGTGCTCGAATTCCATATTCTTGTCTTCTTATTACTCGAGAAAAGTTGAGGGTAAAAAATTTCTTTGAAGAAATCTTTCGACCCAAATGTATTCCGGACCTCGTCTGGTATTATCATCGTACCTTGGACATAGGAATTCGACTTGCTTGAGCTGCTTCATTCCGGTCCATGATTTTACTAGTTCTTCGATAATGGCATATCTTTTCGTCATGTTGGATCTCTTCAAGTGGGGATAACAAGTTTTCATCTGATAGACTTTTCATGAGATTTAAACATGGAAGGTGTTTATGAATTCCACGAAGTTTATCTGGAAGCTTAACTTGTATGCCAACTGAGTCCAATTCCTGTCTATGATTTTGAAGGCCCCCCAATGTACCGTGGACTCTGCTACCACGTTTCCCAAAACGAATTACGCCTTCCCAGGGCGATACCTTTAACATAACCATATTTTTTTTTTTTTCAACCACTTGAAATTCGAACGGTTTGCGTCCTGACATTTACATAACTCTTCTGACGGGTTCTGGCAACGTTTTTCAACAAATTCTTGATTTGAAACAATCATTTCTGTGTGTCTCACGGACCAATTATGGGCCTGTGTGTTGGCTGTGTCATCTCACTCCAGCAAAACTGGCGATATACACATTTCACCCATTATAAAGCTTCAATAAACATCGGCAGCTTAATGCTCGTTTGATAACTGTTATTGTAGGAGAATTCGACCAATGGTAAGTGTCGATCCCAGCTACTACCAAAATCAATTACGCATGCTCGCAACATGTCCTCCAGCGTTTGAATAGTTCTCTCGCTTTGACCATCTGTCTCTGGTGGTAAGCAGTGCTCATATTCCTTTGGGTTCCCATCGCGTTCTTGTATAGTAGTGATGTCCAAAATCTTGATGTAAATTAATACTGTCTCTATTAGGTTAATTGGTGTTGTAGGCACGACCATGCTTACATACAATTTCTGCTTAGTATAATTGGGCGAGTTTCTCTATGCTGTCAGTCTTCTTCATCGCAAGCATATAGAAATGAGCAAATTTTGTTAATCGGGTACATCTCTTGTTTTCTCCACACACCCTCTTAAATTGTTCAACAATAACCAAATGGAAGTCATTACCACTTGGCGTTTCTTGGAAGATCCTTAGTTGAAATCCTATGGTTATTTTCTCCCACTTCCACTCTGGGATTTCAGGTTGTTGAAGTAGACCGGATGGCTTTTGGTGCTCAGCCTTAACCTTGGCACAGGTCAGACATTTATTGACATAGGTGGCGATCTCATCTTTCATGTTCGGCCACAATAGAGCTGCTTTAAGTCTTGATAAATCTTGGTCTGACCCTGGGTGAATGCCCTTACTTATATTTTGAGACTTTGTGTGATTCATGCTATGATCAATTCCTCGTGTCCTCCAAACAACGGTTTAAAAATCCTCATTTATAACCAAATTCGTCCTTCAAAGCATTGGGATTCTTCCAATGGAACGGGCTCAAAATATTGGCTTGATCAGCCTTCCAAGGATTTTTCAGCTTTTTTGTTTTCCGCTTTCTTTTTGCATCAGTCTGGGCATTGGAAGACCTATTTATTCTCTCAGGTATAATTGGTGTGTACCGTCTTTTCCTTGGATCGATACCTTTTTGGTTCTCTGTCCTTTCGACTGGGCGTCGGCCACAAGTTGGCTTACCAGGCTTGGTGGTAACGGATATTTCACTATCTTAGTCCTTAAATTGTTCATTCATCGCCGCTGGTCTCATGTTGAGTTTTTTTATCCAGAATGTACTGTTGTCTCTTTTTAATATGTTGTACACAGTACTATAATTAGTACCATACAATTTATGCATCACAAGTCCTAATGCTAAACACTTACAGCACCCAGTTCTAAATCATGGGTCGTGTAGTTTTCCTCATGCTTCTTCAGTTGTCGAGAGGCATATGCTATCACCTTTTCCCTATGCATCAGAATAGATCCATAACCTTTGTGCGACGCATCGCAGTATACAACGAAGTTCTCAGTTCCCTCAGGTAAAGCTAGGATAGGAGCAGAGCATAATTTATGCTTCAAAGTCTCGAACGCCTCATCTTCTTCCGTACCCCATTCATACTTTTTGTTCTTCTGGGTCAATTTAGTTAGAGGCTTGGAAATTAAGAAAACCTCGATGAATCTTCGGTAATACCCGGCCTAACCCTAAAAATTGTCTGACTTCTTCGGTCTGTTATCGGATGCAGACCTATTTCGGATAGCCTCAACCCTTGCACAGGAGGATCCCAGTAAACAACTTTATTGTTGATCAACGGTGAACCGAGTAAATTATACCGACTCAAGCCAAGGAAGTCGCCACTTCGAGTCTTTGGCCTCGTTTTACTATTGCTCTTTTTGAGTAGCTTAACTAAAATGATTTCAAATGGTTTCGTGCTCTTCTGTATTCTAGGAATGTAGATAAGTATGTCACAATTGAAATACGATCTCAATTTTCCGAGGTATGGCTTGCACACTCGATTCATTGGTCCTGAATACGCTAAGGGCGTGGTTAGACAAACAACATTACTTGAATATTCATAGTGACCGACTAGTCCAAGAAGGGTAATTAGGGATATCTTCTTCTCTAATTCAGAGTTGGTGATAACCAGACCGCAGATCGATCTTCGAGTATATGCTGGAACCTTGAAGTTGATCAAACATGTCGTCAATCCTCGGAAGTGGATACCGATTCTTGACTGTCAACTTATTTAGCTCGCGATAATCGATGCACATACAGAATGATCTGTCCTTCTTCTTAACGAACAACACTGGAGCTCCCCAAGGTGAAGAGCTCGGGCAAATAAACCCTTTCTCTAGTAGTTCCTTCAATTGATCCTATAATTCTTTCAATTCAGACGGTGTTGATAAACGGTATGGTGACGAGCGACGGTGCAGCACGGGCACAAGCTCAACTTCTAAACTAAATTGTCGAGGTGGTGGGAGTCCGCAAGTATCATAAAGAAACTCCTCCGGGAAAGTGTGAATCATTGGCACGTCTTGCAGCTGTTTCTTCGAGGTTCTTTCTCTGTCACTTGAGCTAAGAACAACTGGGATCCTCTTTCTATGTATTTTCTTGCTTTGATGCAGGATATCACTTTCAATCGTGATGCACCACTATCCCCTTTAACAACCAATGTCTTGTTCTTGTACGGCACATGTACTTCCTTCTTACCGCACACGATGACGGCATCGCGTTCTACCAACCAATCCATTCCAATTATTACATCGAACCGTACCAACTCTATTGGCATGACGTCAAATGTCAAATAGCGTGCGTCAAGTAAATTCAGAGTCATCCCTTCAGAACAGTGTTGGTGCATACCCACTTCCCGTCGGCTAGTTCGACTTTGAAACTAGTATTTAATTTGGTGGGTTTTAATATCTGTAAATGGCTAATGTCTATCATCCCAAAACTTTTATCCGCTCCCGAATCGAAACAGGTATTGTAAACATAAGGATTATTCAATAAGAAACGTACCAGTCACGACATTCGGGCCCTGGTTGTGTTCGGCATCACGGACGACATACGCTTGACCTCGCACATCTCCACCTTGTCGATCAGCTCTCTTTGGGCATGCATTGCTCTTGTGGCCTCTTTCACCACATTCGTATCAAACTACAGCTGATCGAGCATTGGAACCAGATAGACCACATTTTCCTGCTTCTGCGAGTCCTTTTTCCTTGTTGTCCCATTTTTCAATTTGTAGCACTTTGGTGGCAATGACCAAAAAGATATATCCACACGGTTACATTTGGAAGCAACCCAAAGTTGGGTTTGCTCCGGCATTTTTGGAGTATATGGTCAGAGCCCTAGCATTTCCAATGTCTTTGATTGTTGTTCTGGTTATGGCGGTTTTTGTTGTTCTGGGTATTTTCCCGGTTGTTGTTGTTGTTGTGTTCTCACCATTTTCTCTTGTTGCTTCAGCAATTCTTTCAGCCTTGGCTTTGTAAACTCTGCTCCATTAAGGTAGAGCCATTCGGCAGCTTCATTAAGAACAACAGGTCTAGAAGAAGTTGTTTCTCCTTTAATGTTTTTAGGCAAGCCACGTATGTATGCCTCCACTTTCTTCTTTTCGCTCGGAACCATTTCCGGGCATAGCAGGACCAATTCATTGAACCTTTGGGTGTAAGCAGCAATATTGGAATCTTTCACCCTCAAGTTCACAGTTCAACTTCCATTCTTTGTATCTCTTCTGCGGACAAAATTCCTCTTCATCATTATTTTATATCATTCCAAGACTTTGATTAACCACCTCAAGCCCCAAGTGGCGACCTTGAGCGTTACACCATTGTCCAGGGCTCACCATGAAGTTGTCAAGCTGCGGCAAACTTTACCATTGTTCTCTTCGGCTCATTCGGCTGATGCTGAAAACACTCTCTATTTTCTCGAACCAACGGATACTCAACAGCACCTTCGTTGTCGTGGGAAAATAGTGGGGTACATTTCATGAAATTGAGTAGTACATTCACGTAGGCAGGGTGGTTGCCCCACCTTTCCCTTTGAGATTTCCCTCGATATATTACCGCCGTATCTTGCGGCTCCATTAGTGTTTCTCTTGTAGCACGATCTTGTTCAATGTGCTGTGCAGCCACCTATCAGAAATAAGCCTTTCAATGGCGGCTTGGGTCTTGTTCTTGGCGGCCATGATTTGTCAATCATGAAGAAAACTCAATGAGTATTCAACAATGTATAGACCCTACATGTATAAGCAAATCAATTCCAAGGCAACCGAATAATCAACTCTGTATAACAATCAAAGCCAAAAAGAAATTATCAACACATCTATAAGATAATCAAAGATAGTATTCTTGTCCCTCACAAAAAGATAGTACAAGGTTTGCTGGTTTTACCAAAATATGACCAAAGTCATTACAATCATAAGTACTAAATCTATAAACCGACATGCCTGGTTTAGTGATAGCAAAATAAAGAGACTACAATGATCCTACACTACAGATGATAATGTGGGGACCCAGGTGGATGTGACGGCTGTGGATCACTCATAGTAGCAGCATTTCCCCTCATCTCTTAGTGGCAGCATCTCTAAACCTATGACATAGGGATCATCATGTGAGGACGACGAGTAGGACTGGGGAGAAGGATCAACAGGCGTCAGTTTAACGATAACAGAAGCTACTGTTTGCATTAGGTGCCACATATGGTCTTTATCGTTATGTTGAATGGTGTAGGTGCCTTGTACTCAAAGGACACTGTCTTGATTATGGTGTGGTTCCATGACAAGCGATCAAAATCCCTCTGAGCTAGATTCTAACAATCATGTTCCCCCCCAATTTCTTATTTTCTTCTTGGGTCTCCCTTCACTAACTCTCGAACTTGACTTCAATGTGCACACATTTCTTCCTGAGTGTATGTGAACCCTTAATTTGACCTCTTTAACATCTGGCGAATTCTGCCCCAAATATTTATCACCATCACTCTGTAGCTCTTCAGGGTTTGAGTGTGCAGTGTCTAGCTCGGTCAAACATTTGTTGACTTAAGGCCTTTGACTTGGCGATTGTAGAGTGTTGGACATACTTTGCTGTTGGGCCAGGAGCAAAAACCTGTCGAGAGGTCCAGTACCCACCATAGACGGTACTCGAGAATGGGCGCACTGGAGATGGTACCTAGTGATGGTACCAACAGTAGAATCATCATCCTCCTACTCATGATCCTTAGGAGTAGGAGCAACTGCCGTATCCTCGGACTCGGTGTCTGAATCTAGTGGTGCTAGGTTGAGGGGATCAGCCTCCTTATAAGGGTTGATGACCTCAACATCATCATCATCATCATTTTCTTCCTCCATTTCTTCCTCCATCTCTGGATCTTCTTCTTTTCTTTTTTTCTTCTTTTCTTCATTCATCTCTCGAGTATCCAATCCGTTTCATGTTACCATCTGGTTGAGGAATTTGGGTGGGTGCACCACCATGCGTGGAGGCAAGTTTAGCGGGGGGGCGCAAATGCTTTGCCCGGCAAACATATTTAATGGTCGGGCTCGGACGCGAGTCAGGTTTTAACGTTCCTTAATATTTTTACCTTTTGTAATGCTCCCCTAGCGTGTCTCTTGCTTAGTGGTTGCTCTTTCCGGATTATTTCGAGAAGATTGCAACTGGTTAGGGAGGTAGATTTGCCCATGATTATTCTGTACAATCACGCAAAAATATTTCCGGAGGTTCACTATTTAAAATATATACGAATAATAACTTATGCAAATATGCAAATGCATGACGATGCTCCATGAATGAACGTGATGATCGATAATAAACCAACATGAATGATAATATTTGTTATGTATATGAATTACATTTTTATGTAATTAAAGCAAATAATTTTTCAATGCTTTTCGAATAAGCATGATAATCGATATATATCTTAATATATCATAATATTTATCATATAAATATTTTAATAGCAATGCAAAAGATAAAACGTTAGTCGATTAGATTTGGATATTGGATTCCCACAATGAAGCTGAGGATGTGAAACTCTTGTGAATGAAAGGGAACCAAGGTAAAACTGAGAGCACGTGAGTCTTCACAATCCGGGTAATCCTGGACAATCAACAACACAAACACGAAACACGGGTAATGGAAGAGGCGAGCCTCCACAACATCGCAGCGGAACCAACAGTTTGGGTGTTAAGTCATAGCACAACAACATAAGAATATAAAGAACGACTCAAAAGAGACGTTTAAAACATAACATTGTCCCATTCATGAAAGATCAGAGTCTAAAGTTGGTCCACAAGATTGTCACCATACCACATCATACAAAGTTTTAAAATCATAACACCAAGTGTTTTTGATGAATGGAACCAAAACAAGTTTTAATCAAAACATTTCACGCTAACTCCGTCTGCCACTCCAAGCCATCAACCTTGATTACCTGAGATAAAACATGCTAAAAAGTCAACGAAAACGTTGAGTGAATCCATAGAGTTTATATAAATAAAAAGTGAACACAAGTATTTTTAATCATCGAAAACTTGTGGATCAAACAAGTTTTAATCACTAATGCATTAAGCTCATGCCACCGAAACCTTAACCAACATATTATAAATATGTAATCACATGCCCCCACAACTAGGTAATATTGCAATATACCTAAGAAAATTCTCAATACAAAATGTCCTTTAGGGGTGATCGCGCCATGGATGTCACAACCCCAGACAGGGCAGTCACGGCCCAATAGATCTATTTAATGTACTAGCGCTCACCCATCATAGGCAATTAACAGTGCATGAAATTAAGGGGCCTTTCTGCAATAGGTACTTATGCAATTAGTTCACAATCGGGTCCAGCAACCATAAATCACTTGTGTTCAATTTATAAAACTAGCATGTATCTCCCTCGCGGGGTTTATGAAAACATTTATAAGTAGAAAGGCGAGGCTATGAACTCACCGAGATATCAAAGAGATCAGAAGTATAATAAGTCTTGAACAAGATAAAATCCCTTACGCACCACCTAAAATACGTGACGCGTCTTAGTATAATATACAAGTAAAAATAATACGTAAGAAAAGTTTGACGAATATAGGATATGTTCCTAAGATATGCGCAACATGGCTTCTTGACTTAACTAAAGTATTTTGACTCCCAAATTGACATATGACCTGTTCTTATATGTAATTAAACATCTACCAAATTTCGCCGTCTAATTCCAATTTTAGGTATGATTATCTACACATTTGTCATTTTTAGTCAAGACGTAAAAGTCGCAATTCTGGAATTAGCTCATGTTTAGGGGCCTGTATCTACCAATCTATAAATGGTATAAACTCAAGGTATTCACCCTTGGAAAGCCCTTGAAGTCTAGTTTTCAAAACATTAAGCCAATCACTCATACCATTTACCAATCCATGGGAAATAGATTTTTACTAACCCTAAGTCAAAACAGAAAGTTGACTGAATTTCTTACTTTTGCCATTTTAATCATAACTCCTAATCTAAGATAGCAATGGATGTGAGGCCAAGTGCTAAAGCTTCCCTATGATGTCTAGTATTGACCCATGCTTTAAAACCCAAACATTTAACTCATAAACCTGGTGTTTAATACGTTTTCTAAACAGAAGTCCAGAACTGACCCATTTTAGTATTTTGACCATATATCACTCAATAATAATAATTGGTTGACCATCCAACTATCACATCATGCCAAGACATATATCTATCCACCCATGACTTTTGTTTACAGACCCTAAGCCAAAAATTTTGAGAAAACAACACGTTTTGCTACTGTTTCAAAACAGTCTCTATAAAATCCAACCAAACCTATTTCTAACTCATTTAAAACACAATCAACTCTTATGCAAAGCCACAACACATATCCTAAACATATCCCATACTCATCAATATATATTTTTATAGCAAGTAATAATATCAAAATAGTCTTATAAGAAAAATTTAGGAAAAGTAAGAAAGATGGCTTACTATAATGATCACCCAAAATAGTTATTAACAATAAGTTTTCCTAGCCACCAAACTTTACTAGGACATCATTTCCTTGACATGCATGACCATCTTCACACTACTCTTCTAAATCAGCCCCAAAGCCTACAAATGATAGGTTTTATGGTATGTAAATGGAGCTTGGAATGTGAGGAATTAAATGGTGTAAATATAACAAGTGATTGTAATGGAAATTTTTGTATGAATTAAGGGTTTTGTGGGTTAAGGTGTACGGCAAGAACAAGGGAGACAAGAGAGAAGTGTGAGTTTTGTAAGTGACAATTGAGAGAAGAAAATGAAATGGGTTGGTTTTATAAAACCCTTACATGCAATGCTAGTGTTTAAGCAAGACAAATGTCTTGCATTTCCTTCTCATGCCACGCCACCATTTTGAGGTTGTGGTGTCCATGTTTTAAGGTTTATAATTTTAAACTTTAGTATTTAGGGTAATAGAATTTTAAGAAAGGTGGGTAGTTTTTTTTGAGGCTAACGGGTAATCCGACGTAAAATAAACCCGAGAGTTAAGACGAAACCACGAAGTAAAAACGAATAAAGTAAAAAAATAATTATCCCATTTACACGAATACATTTTCTGAAAAAGTTTTAAATTTACGTAATGTTTCAAGACGATAATTGTTTTTTTAAGATAGTTCGCAATTAATTAAAACGCCGATTTTCAAATAAAATTTCTACAATATGTACAATAAAAAGTAACTTGTTTAAAATTTTATAAATTAATTATGAGATTAGAAATAGTAGTGACCTTAAATACGGGGGTTTACAGAGATCATCATGAAGATAAAGTGAATGAGAAGAGATAGATTAATAATTTTACTCTAAAATTAGAGATAACTCCAATTAAAGAGATATCAATGAAGAGAGATGATGAGACAAGTTAATTAAAAATAGGAGAACAAGTTACAATGTTGGTATCGTTTAGGGCTTTCTAGCCATATAAAATAGGTCTCACAACTTAGAGTGGAGTGAGATCATCATGAAGTGAAAGTGAATGAGAAGAAGAACGATCTAATTTTTACTCTAGAATTTAAGGGATGACTCCAATTAAAGAGATTATCAACGAATAAATGAAGTGAAGGAGAGAAGAAGAGTTAGCCATAGACAAAATAAAGAGTCGTTTATACACCACAATAAGGGATGATGAGCTAAGT
The DNA here is from genome assembly GCA_026074375.1 of Tanacetum coccineum. Taxonomy (NCBI): domain Eukaryota; kingdom Viridiplantae; phylum Streptophyta; class Magnoliopsida; order Asterales; family Asteraceae; genus Tanacetum; species Tanacetum coccineum. Next base: position 56,418 of record BQNB010007560.1, read on the forward strand.
TTATTTAAGAATAGGGAATCAAGTTACAATGTTGTATCGTTTAGGCTTTTTTAGCCAAATAAAATAGGTCTCACAACCTTTAGAGTAGAGTGAGAATCATCAAGAAGTGAAATTGAATGAGAATAGAAAGATTCATAATTTTACTCCTGAATTGAGGATGACTCCAATTAAAGAGATATCAACAAATAGAGAAAGTAAAGAAGAAGATGAGAGTAGGTCATAGAACAAAATAAAGAGTCGGTGTTATACACCACAATAAGGGAAGATTAGACAAATATTAAAAACAGGAAACAAGTTACAAAGTTGTAGATCGTTAGGGCTTCCCTGAAAGCCTATAAATAGGTTTCACACTTAGAGTGTAGGGAGATCCATCATGAAATAAAGTGGAATAGAGAAGATATAGCTTAATAATTATACTCCAAAAATAGGGCTAAATCCATTTTAAAGAAAATCAACGAATAGAGAAAGTGAAGGAGACGATGAGAGTAAGCCATAGAAAGAAATAAAGAGTCAGCGTTATACACCACAATAAGGGATGATGAGACAAGTTATTTAAGAACAGGAGAACAAGTTACAATGTTGGTATCGTTTAGGGCTTTCTAGCCATATAAAATAGGTCTCACAACTTAAAGTGGAGTGAGATCATCATGAAGTGAAATTGAATGAGAATAGAAAATTCATAAATATACTCCAAATTGAGTGATTAACTCCCATTAAAGAGATATCACGAATAAGAAAGTAAAAGAAGAAGATGAGGGAGGCCATAGTGAACAAAATAAAGAGTCGGTGGTATCACCACAATAAGGGAAATTAGACCAAGTTATTTTAAGAACATGAGAACAAGTTGCAATGTTGGTATCGTTAGGGCTTTCTATGCAATCTAAAAAGGTCTCACAACATAAGAGTGGAGGGAGAGAAATCATGCAGATAAAGTGAGAATGAGAAAGAGATAGATAAATATTTTTTTACTCCAAAATTAGAGATAAATCCAATTAAAGAGATATCAACGAATAAAGAAAGTGAAGGAGACGATTATAGTAAGCCATAGAAAGGGGAAATAAGAGTCGGGTGTTATACACCACAATAAGGGTGATAATAAGACAAGTTCTTTAAAAATTAGGAGAACAAGTATACAATTTGGTATCGTTAGGGCCTTTTCTAAGGCATATAAAATGGTCTCACAACTTAGAGTGGAGGGAGACACCATCATGAAAATAAAGTAAATGAGAAAGTTAGATTAATAATTAAACTCTAAAATTAGAGAAAACCCAATTTAAGAGAATATCAAACAATAGAATGAAAGAACCAGATATTTAAAAACAGGAGAACAAGTTACAATGTTGGTATCGTTTAGGGCTTTCTAGCCATATAAAATATGTCTCACAACTTAGAGATGGAAGTGAGATCATCATGAAAGTGAAGTAATGAGAAGAGAAAGAATTCATAATTATGTACTCCAAAATTGAGGAAGACTCCAATTAAGAGATATAACAAATAGAGAGAAGTGGAAGGAGACCCGATAATAGTAAAACCATAGAAAAAAAGAAATAAAGAGTCTTTATTTAATATAGCACCAACAATAAGGGAGTGAAGAGATAAGTGAATAATACAGGAGAACAAGTTACAATTGTTGGTATCGTTTAGGCTTTCTAGCCATATAAAATAGGTCTCACAACTTAGAGTTGAGTTGAGATCATCATGAAGTGAAATTGAATAAGAATAGAAAAGATTCATAATTTCACTCCAGAATTGAGGATAGATACCAATTAAGAGATATCAACGGAAATAGAGAAATTAAAGAAAGAGAGATGAGAGATAGGCCATAACACAAAATAAGGATTTGGAGTTATACACCACAACAAGATTATATTTAAGAACAAAGAACAAGTTAAAATGTTGGTATCCCCGTTAGTGGCTTTCTAGGCAAATGAAAAGGTCTCCCACTTTAAGAATAGGGAGATCAACATACGATAAAGTGAATGAGAAAGAGATATATTTAATAATATATACTCTCACAATAAGAGAATAAAAAATCCAAATATAGAGATATCAATGAATAGAGAAAAGTGAAGAAGACGATGCAGAAGTAAGCACTAGAAAGAAATAAAGAGTCGGGTTTATACACACCACCCAATAAAGGGAGTGATGAGACAAATTCTTTAAAAACATGAGAACAAGTTACAATGTTGGTATCGTTAGGGCTTTCAAGGCATATAAAATAGGTCTCACAACCTTTAGAGTAAGAGGGAGATGCATCATGAAGATCAAAGTGAATGAGAAGAGTATAGATTAAAAAATTATCAATAAAATTAAGATATAACTCACAATTAAAGAGATATCAACGAATGAGAGATATGAACAAGTTATTTAAAAAAGGAGAACAAGTTACAATGTTGGTATCGTTTAGGGCTTTCTAGCCATATAAAATAGTTCTCACAACTTAGAGTGGAGTGAGATCATCATGAAGTGAAATTGAATGAGATAGAAAGATTCATTGAATGAGAATTGAAAGATTCATAATTTTACTCCAAAATTGAGGATGATTCCAATAAAAGAGATATCAACGAATAGAGAAAGTAAAAAAGAAGATAAGAGTAAGCCATAGAAAGAAATAAAGAGTCAGCGTTATACACCACAATAAGGGATGATGAGAAAAATTATTTAAAAACAAAAGAACAAGTTACAATGTTGGTATCATTAGGGCTTTCTAGGCATATAAAATAGGTCTCACAACTTAGAGTGGAGGGAGATCATCATGAAGAGAAAGTGAATGAGAAGATATAGATTAATAATTTTACTCTAAAATTAGAGATAACTCCAATTAAAGAGATATCAACGAATAGAGAAAGTAAAGAAGAAGATGAGAGTAGGCCATAGAACAAAATAAAGAGTCGGTGTTATACACCACAATAAGGGATGATGAGACAAGTTATTTAAGAACAAGAGAACAAGTTACAATGTTGGTATCGTTAGGGCTTTCTAGGCATATAAAATAGGTCTCACAACTTAGAGTGGAGGGAGATCATCATGAAGATAAAGTGAATGAGAAGAGATAGATTAATAATTTTACTCTAAAATTAGAGATAACTCCAATTAAAGAGATATCAACGAATAGAGATGATGAGACAAGTTATTTAAAAACAGGAGAACAAGTTACAATGTTGGTATCATTTAGGGCTTTCTAGCCATATAAAATAGGTCTCACAACTTAGAGTGGAGTGAGATCATCATGAAGTGAAAGTGAATGAGAAGAGAAAGATTCATAATTTTACTCTAGAATTGAGGATGACTCCAATTAAAGAGATATCAACGAATAGAGGAAGTGAAGGAGAAGATGAGAGTTAGCCATAGAACGAAATAAAGAGTCGGTGTTATACACCACAATAAGGGATGATGAGACAAGTTATTTAAGAATAGGAGATCAAGTTACAATGTTGGTATCGTTTAGGGCTTTCTAGCCATATAAAATAGGTCTCACAACTTAGAGTAGAGTGAGATCATCATGAAGTGAAATTGAATGAGAATAGAAAGATTCATAATTTTACTCCAGAATTGAGGATGACTCCAATTAAAGAGATATCAACGAATAGAGAAAGTAAAGAAGAAGATGAGAGTAGGCCATAGAACAAAATAAGGAGTCGGTGTTATACACCACAACAAGTTATTTAAGAACAAGAGAACAAGTTACAATGTTGGTATCGTTAGGGCTTTCTAGGCATATGAAATAGGTCTCACAACTTAGAGTAGAGGGAGATCATCATGAAGATAAAGTGAATGAGAAGAGATATATTAATAATTTTACTCCAAAATTAGAGATAAATCCAATTAAAGAGATATCAACGAATAGAGAAAGTGAAGGAGACGATGAGAGTAAGCAATAGAAAGAAATAAAGAGTCGGGTTTATACACCACAATAAGGGATGATGAGACAAGTTCTTTAAAAACAGGAGAACAAGTAACAATGTTGGTATCGTTAGGGCTTTCTAGGCATATAAAATAGGTCTCACAACTTAGAGTAGAGGGAGATCATCATGAAGATAAAGTGAATGAGAAGAGATAGATTAATAATTTTTCTCTAAAATTAGAGATAACTCCAATTAAAGAGATATCAACGAATAGAGATGATGAGACAAGTTATTTAAAAACAGGATATCAAGTTACAATGTTGGTATCGTTTAGGGCTTTCTAGCCATATAAAATAGGTCTCACAACTTAGAGTGGAGTGAGATCATCATGAAGTGAAAGTGAATGAGATGAGAAAGATTCATAATTTTACTCCAGAATTGAGGATGACTCCAATTAAAGAGATATCAATGAATAGAGAAAGTAAAGAAGAAGATGAGAGTAGGCCATAGAACAAAATAAAGAGTCGGTGTTATACACCACAATAAGGGATGATGAGACAAGTTATTTAAGAATAGGAGAACAAGTTACAATGTTGGTATCGTTAGGGCTTTCTAGGCATATAAAATAGGTCTCACAACTTAGAGTGGAGGGAGATCATCATGAAGAGAAAGTGAATGAGAAGAGATAGATTAATAATTTTACTCCAAAATTAGAGATAAATCCAATTAAAGAGATATCAACGAATAGAGAAAGTGAAGGAGACGATGAGAGTAAGCCATAGAAAGAAATAAAGAGTCAGCGTTATACACCACAATAAGGGATGATGAGACAAGTTATTTAAGAACAGGAGAACAAGTTACAATGTTGGTATCGTTTAGGGCTTTCTAGCCATATAAAATAGGTCTCACAACTTAGAGTGGAGTGAGATCATCATGAAGTGAAAGTGAATGAGAAGAGAAAGATTCATAATTTACTCCAAAATTAGGAAGATAACTCACCATTAATAAAGTATATCAAGAATAGAGATGATAAGACAATGTTATTTAAAAACAGGCATATCACAGTTACAATGTTGGGGATATCGTTCTCGGGCTTTCTAGCCATATAAAATAGGTCTCACAACTTAGAGTGGAGTGAGATCATCATGAAGTGAAAGTGAATGAGATGAGAAAGATTCATAATTTTACTCCAGAATTGAGGATGACTCCAATTAAAGAGATATCAACGAATAGAGAAAGTAAAGAAGAAGATGAGAGTAGGCCATAGAACAAAATAAAGAGTCGGTGTTATACACCACAATAAGGGATGATGAGATAAGTTATTTAAGAACAGGAAAACAAGTTACAATGTTGGTATCATTAGGGCTTTCTAGGCATATGAAATAGGTCTCACAACTTAGAGTGGAGGGAGATCATCATGAAGATAAAGTGAATGAGAAGAGACATATTAATAATTTTACTCCAACATTCGAGATAAATCCAATTAAAGAGATATCAACAAAAAGAGAAAGTGAAGGAGACGATGAGAGTAAGCAATAGAAAGAAATAAGGAGTCGGATTTATACACCACAATAAGGGATGATGAGACAAGTTCTTTAAAAACAAGAGAACAAGTTACAATGTTGGTATCGTTAGGGCTTTCTAAGCATATAAAATAGGTCTCACAACTTAGAGTGGTGGGAGATCATCATGAAGATAAAGTGAATGAGAAGAGAGAGATTAATAATTTTACTCTAAAATTAGAGATAACTCCAATTAAAGAGATATCAACGAATAGAGATGATGAGACAAGTTATTTAAAAACAGGATATCAAGTTACAATGTTGGTATCGTTTAGGGCTTTCTAGCCATATAAAATAGATCTCTCAACTTAGAGTGGAGGGAGATCATCATGAAGAGAAAGTGAATGAGAAGATATAGATTAATAATTTTACTCCAAAATTAGGGATAAATCCAATTAAAGAGATATCAACAAATAGAGAAAGTGAAGGAGACGATGAGAGTAAGCCATAGAAAGAAATAAAGAGTCGGCATTAGACACCACAATAAGGGATGATGAGACAAGTGATTTAAGAACAGGAGAACAAGTTACAATGTTGGTATCGTTTAGGGCTTTCTAGCCATATAAAATAGGTCTCACAACTTAGAGTGGAGTGAGATCATCATGAAGTGAAATTGAATGAGAATAGAAAGATTCATAATTTTACTCCAGAATTGAGGATGACTCCAATTAAAGAGATATTAACAAATAGAGAAAGTAAAGAAGAAGATGAGAGTAGGCCATAGAACAAAATAAGGAGTCGGTGTTATACACCACAACAAGTTATTTAAGAACAAGAAAACAAGTTACAATGTTGGTATCGTTAGGGCTTTCTAGGCATATGAAATAGGTCTCACAACTTAGAGTAGAGGGAGATCATCATGAAGATAAAGTGAATGAGAAGAGATATATTAATAATTTTACTTCAAAATTAGAGATAAATCCAATTAAAGAGATATCAACGAATAGAGAAAGTGAAGGAGTCGATGAGAGTAAGCAATAGCAAGAAATAAAGAGTCGGGTTTATACACCACAATAAGGGATGATGAGACAAGTTATTTAAAAACAGGAGAACAAGTAACAATGTTGGTATCGTTAGGGCTTTCTAGGCATATAAAATAGGTCTCACAACTTAGAGTAGAGGGAGATCATCATTAAGATAAAGTGAATGAGAAGAGATAGATTAATAATTTTTCTCTAAAATTAGAGATAACTCCAATTAAAGAGATATCAACGAATAGAGATGATGAGACAAGTTATTTAAAAATAGGATATCAAGTTACAATGTTGGTATCGTTTAGGGCTTTCTAGCCATATAAAATAGGTCTCACAACTTAGAGTGGAGTGAGATCATCATGAAGTGAAAGTGAATGAGATGAGAAAGATTCATAATTTTACTCCAGAATTTGAGGGGGGAGGATGACTCCAATTAAAGAGATATCAACGAATAGAGAAAGTAAAGAAGAAGATGAGAGTAGGCCATAGAACAAAATAAAGAGTCGGTGTTATACACCACAATAAGGGATGATGAGACAAGTTATTTAAGAACAGGAGAACAAGTTACAATGTTGGTATCGTTAGGGCTTTCTAGGCATATAAAATAGGTCTCACAACTTAGAGTGGAGGGAGATCATCATGAAGATAAAGTGAATGAGAAGAGATAGATTAATAATTTTACTCCAAAATTAGAGATAAATCCAATTAAAGAGATATCAACGAATAGAGAAAGTGAAGGAGACGATGAGAGTAAGCCATAGAAAGAAATAAAGAGTCGGGGTTATACACCACAATAAGGGATGATGAGACAAGTTCTTTAAAAACAGGAGAACAAGTTACAATGTTGGTATCGTTAGGGCTTTCTAGGCATATAAAATAGGTTCACGAGTAGAGTGGATGGAGTCTTCATGAAGGATAAAGGTGAATGAAGAGATAGATTAATAAATTATACTCTAAAAATTACGAGTTAACTCCAATTAAAGTGATATCAACGAATAGAGTTGATAAGACAAGTTAATTAAAAAACAGGATCTAGTTACAATGCTGGTATCGTTCGTGGCTTTCTAGCATTAAAATAGGCTCTCACAAACTTAGAGTAGAGTGAGTTTCATATGAAGTGAAAGTGACATGAGTTGGGAGAAAGATTCATAATTTTACTCCGAATTTAGAGGATGACTCAATTAAAGAGATATCAAACGAATAGAGATAAAGTAAGAAGAAGATGAGAGTAGGCCATATAACGCAAATAAAGAGTCGGTGTTTTATAAACCCAATAAGTGCATGATGAGATAAGTTATTTAATGAACAGGAAAACAGTTACAATGTTGGTATCATTTAGGGTTTTAGGCATATGAAATAGGTCTCACTACTTAGAGTGGAGGGAGATCATCATGGAAGATAAAGTGAAAGAGAAGAGACATATTAATATTTTTACTCAACATTTCGAGATAATTCAATTAAGAGATCATACCAAAAAGAGAAAGTGAGGAGACGATGAGAGTAAGCATAGAAAGATATAAGGGAGTCGGATTTATACACAAAAATAAGGGTGTGAGGACAAGTTCTTTAAAAACAAGGAGAACATGTTACAATAGTTGGTTATCGTTTAGGGCTTTTAATAGCATATAAAATAGGTCTCACAAACTTAGGAGTAGGTGGGAGTTCATCATGAAGATAAAGTGAATGAGAAGAGAGAGATTCATAATTTTACTCTAAAATTTGTGATAAATCCAATTAAAGAGATATAACGTTAGAGATGATTGAGACTAGTTATTTTAAAAAACAGGATATCAAGTTCACAATGTTTTGGTAACATTTAGTGCTTTCTAGGCATATAAAATAGGTCTCACAACTTAGAGTGAAGGGAGATCATCATGAAGTGAAAATGAATGAGAAGTGAAAGATTAATAATTTTACTCCCGAATTGGGGATGACTCAAATTAAAGAGATATCAAAAAATAGAGAAAGTGAAGAAGACGTTGAGAGTAAGCCATAGAAAAGAGTAAAGAGTCGGCTTTAGAACACCCAACAATAAGGGATTGGATTGAGACAGTGATTAAGAACAGGAGAAACAAGTTACAATGTTGGTATCGTTTAGGGCTTTCTAGCCTATAAAATAGGTTCTCACAACTTTTGGAGTGGAGTGAGATCATCATGAAGTTGAAAATTGAATGAGATAGAAAAGATTCATAATTTTACTCCAGAATTGAGGATGACTCCAATTAAAGAGATATTAACAAATAGAGAAAGTAAAGAAGAAGATGAGAGTATGCCATAGAACAAAATAAGGAGTCGGTGTTATACACCACAACAAGTTATTTAAGAACAAGAAAACAAGTTACAATGTTGGTATCGTTAGGGCTTTCTAGGCATATGAAATAGGTTCTCCAAATTAGAGGGAGATCATCATGAAGATTTAAGTGAATGGAAGAGAATATATTAATAATTTTACTTCAAATTTAGATAAATCCAATTAAAGAGATATCAACGAATAGAGAAAGTGAAGGAGACGATGAGAGTAAGCCATAGAAAGAAATAAAGAGTCGGGGTTATACACCACAATAAGGGATGATGAGACAAGTTATTTAAAAACAGGAGAACAAGTTACAATGTTGGTATCGTTTAGGGCTTTCTAGCCATATAAAATAGGTCTCACAACTTAGAGTAGAGGGAGATCATCATGAAGATAAAGTGAATGAGAAGAGATAGATTAATAATTTTACTCTAAAATTAGAGATAACTCCAATTAAAGAGATATCAACGAATAGAGATGATGAGACAAGTTATTTAAAAATAGGAGAACAAGTTACAATGTTGGTATCGTTTAGGGCTTTCTAGCCATATAAAATAGGTCTCACAACTTAGAGTGGAGTGAGATCATCATGAAGTGAAAGTGAATGAGATGAGAAAGATTCATAATTTTACTCCAGAATTGAGGATGACTCCAATTAAAGAGATATCAATGAATAGAGAAAGTAAAGAAGAAGATGAGAGTAGGCCATAGAACAAAATAAAGAGTCGGTGTTATACACCACAATAAGGGATGATGAGACAAGTTATTTAAGAACAGGAGAACAAGTTACAATGTTGGTATCGTTAGGGCTTTCTAGGCATATGAAATAGGTCTCACAACTTAGAGTGGAGGGAGATCATCATGAAGATAAAGTGAATGAGAAGAGATATATTAATAATTTTACTCCAAAATTAGAGATAAATCCAATTAAAGAGATATCAACGAATAGAGAAAGTGAAGGAGACGATGAGAGTAAGCAATAGAAAGAAATAAAGAGTCGGGTTTATACACCACAATAAGGGATGATGAGACAAGTTCTTTAAAAACAGGAGAACAAGTTACAATGTTGGTATCGTTAGGGCTTTCTAGGCATATAAAATAGGTCTCACAACTTAGAGTGGAGGGAGATCATCATGAAGATAAAGTGAATGAGAAGAGATAGATTAATAATTTTACTCTAAAATTAGAGATAACTCCAATTAAAGAGATATCAACGAATAGAGATGATAAGACAAGTTATTTAAAAACAGGATATCAAGTTACAATGTTGGTATCGTTTAGGGCTTTCTAGCCATATAAAATAGGTCTCACAACTTAGAGTGGAGTGAGATCATCATGAAGTGAAAGTGAATGAGAAGAGAAAGATTCATAATTTTACTCCAGAATTGAGGATGACTCCAATTAAAGAGATATCAACGAATAGAGGAAGTGAAGGAGAAGATGAGAGTTAGCCATAGAACGAAATAAAGAGTCGGTGTTATACACCACAATAAGGGATGATGAGACAAGTTATTTAAGAATAGGAGATCAAGTTACAATGTTGGTATCGTTTAGGGCTTTCTAGCCATATAAAATAGGTCTCACAACTTAGAGTGGAGTGAGATCATCATGAAGAAGAATAGAAAGATTCATAATTTTACTCCAGAATTAAGGATGACTTCAATTAAAGAGATATCAACGAATAGAGAAATTAAATCAGAAGATGAGAGTAGGCCATAGAAAAAAATAAAGAGTCAGCGTTATACACCACAATAAGGGATGATGAGACAAGTTATTTAAGAATAGGAGAACAAGTTACAATGTTGGTATCGTTTAGGGCTTTCTAGCCATATAAAATAGGTCTCACAACTTAGAGTAGAGTGAGATCATCATGAAGTGAAATTGAATAAGAAGAGAAAGATTCATAATTTTACTCCAGAATTAAGGATAAATACAATTTAAAGAGATATCAACGATAGATGAAAGTGAAGGAGACGATTGAGAGTAAGCCATAGAAAGAATAAAAGGTCAGACGTTGTACATACAATAAGGGATGTATGAGACAAGTTATTTACGAAAAGAGATCAAGTAACAATGTTAGTATCGTTAGGCTTTTAGCATATAAAATAGGTCTCACAACTTAGAGTGGAGGGAGATCATCATGAAGAGAAAGAATGAGAAGAGATAGATTAATAATTTTACTCTAAAATTAGAGATAACTCCAATTAAAGAGATATCAACGAATAGGGAAAGTGAAGGAGACGATGAGAGTAAGCCATAGAAAGAAATAAAGAGTCAGCGTTATACACCACAATAAGGGATGATGAGACAAGTTATTTAAGAACAGGAGAACAAGTTACAATGTTGGTATCGTTTAGGGCTTTCTAGCCATATAAAATAGGTCTCACAACTTAGAGTGGAGGGAGATCATCATGAAGAGAAAGTGAATGAGAAGAGATAGATTAATAATTTTACTCCAAAATTAGAGATAAATCCAATTAAAGAGATATCAACGAATAGAGAAAGTGAAGGAGACGATGAGAGTAAGCCATAGAAAGAAATAAAGAGTCGGGGTTATACACCATAAGGGATGATGAGACAAGTTATTTAAAAACAGGAGAACAAGTTACAATGTTGGTATCGTTAGGGCTTTCTAGGCATCTAAAATAGGTCTCACAACTTAGAGTGGAAGGAGATCATCATGAAGAGAAAGTGAATGAGAAGATATAGATTAATAATTTTACTCCAAAATTAGGGATAAATCTAATTAAAGAGATATCAACGAATAGAGAAAGTAAAGGAGACGATGAGAGTAAGCCATAGAATGAAATAAAGAGTTGCGCATAATACACATATTAAGTTATGATGAGACAAGTTATTTAAGAACAGGAGAACAAGTTACAATGTTGGTATCGTTTAGGGCTTTTTAGCCATATAAAATAGGTCTCACAACTTAGAGTGGAGTGAGATCATCATGAAGTGAATTAATGAGAATAGGAAAAAAAAAGATTCATAATTTTACTCCAGAATTGAGGATGACTCCAATTAAAGAGATATCAACGAATAGAGAAAGTAAAGAAGAAGATGAGAGTAGGCCATAGAAACAAAAATAAGGTCGGTTATACACCACAACAAGGGAATGAGAGATAAGGTTTTTAAGAACCTTGATAACAAGTTACATATTTGTATCGTTTAGGGCTTTCTAGGCATATAAAATAGGTATCACAACTTAGAGTGGGTGAGATCATCATGAAGTGAATGAATAAGAAGAGAAAGATTCATAAATTTACTCTAGACTATTAGGGATAATTCCAATTAGAGATATCAACGAATAGAGAGTGAAGGAGACGATGAGAGGTAAGCCATAGAAAGAATAAAGGTCGGGTTATACACCACAATAAAGGGATGATGACACAAAGTTATTTAAGAACAGGAGAAACATGTTTTCCAATGCTAGTTTCGTTAGTGTGACACCCCCAAATTTACAACGCAGCGGAATACAACATTGGGGTGCTACTTCATAATATAAGCTCACGAGTCACGGTAGACTACATTCAATTTTTATTAAAAAGATCAGAGTTACAAGGTCCCAATAACTTTATAAAAACTCATTTCAAATAATCCACAACATGTTTAAGTTTCTTTAAAAGAAAAACATTTTTATCCATATGTGGATAAGTTCACCCTAAGTCCACGTCCTTCGGAAAATTCGATCCATTCACATCCAAGCTAGCATGCATAACCTGAGATAAACAAGCTAAAAAAGTCAACGAAAACGTTGAGTGAATTCATAGAGTTTATAAGCAATCATTTTGAACACAAGCATAGCAAAACATTTAGTTCATAGAACAATCACAAAGATGCTAGAGCCACGAACCAAACCTTAACCATGTGACCAACCTGGAGTGATAGTGCTACACACTCCCACAATTAAATACTATATTGGTCCCCATATTGCCCTCGCAAGGAACCATGCAGGACAGGTCGTTAGGCAAAATAGATCTATTATTATTGCTTTAGCGTTCACCGGTTAGCGGTGATTGACGATTCTAAAGGAAGGGCACAATAATACACACATAGCAACGTTCACATCGTAAAATCCACTGTGTTCGATTTTCTAAATACAAGCATGTATCTCCCTGCGGTTTTCAAACATAAAAAGAGTGAATGCGGAGGCTATGAACTCACCTTACTCGTAGGCAATAATTGAATATCAATAACCTCGTGGCGTCAAGAATATCTGTGTCACGATCGCCCGATGTTGCAATTAATCCTAGCAGTAATACTTCCATTCTTTAGGGGGTATAAGTTTTGGGTTTTCCGATGGGATATGTTACATCGAACGACTCTAATAATAAAAAGACTCAATTTAAAATTATAACATTTCGATCGTTGACCAAATAACATAAACAAAATGATAAAACAAGTATGTAATGTATATCCCATATATACATTACATATGAAAACGGACGTGTATAATTTAGGTCGAGAATTATATAACCAAAGGCAAATATTCTAAAGTGTATTATTTAAGGTATGTAATTCTTTACAAGCATTATATATAAGAATTATGTGATATTAAAATATTATCCGACACGCGTTCGGAGATTACCATTTCATTTATGAAAGATTTATTTAATAACGTAAACGTACGTTTTAAGGTCACAATTTAGACAAATAATGTCTTTTAGTTGTGATTTATAAAATAATATATTATAAGTCAATGTTTCATTTTTTGTTGCATTTTAGTTTAAAATTGTCTATGTCGTTTATAAAAGTATAGTTTTCGATTATTCATCGGGTTATTATATATTGTATAATTTGATAAAATATAGTAAAGACTATCCCTTTTTTATCTGAACTTTTAAGATAATCGAAATTTAAGAGAAAAATTGCTAAGTATATAGATTTTTAGAAATTTCGACATGACCTTGCCGTTTAGACAACGTTCCCATATATAAAATACTTATTTTCCCACTTTTTCAAATCTAATTTCGCGATTATCTTACGCGTTTCTAATAATAACTGTCATATTTACATAAACATCAAATATAAATAAAACCAAACACACCCTTATTTAGGGGCTGCTGTCCCAAACACCCCTTTAAGGCTATAAAACTCATATCCAAACATCCCTACATGGGCTGTTATCTACATATCCAAACGCCCTTAATGGCAGATTTACATGTAAATCCAAACACCCTTTTTACCACATTTTTACATCAGAATTTCAATGAATAACTGGAAAAGATTTACAACAATAAAATTAGTAACTGGGTAATCACCACCACAAGTACAACACCACCATGGTGCGGCTGTGGTGGTCACCGTGGGTTCGGCCGCCACCACAATGGTGGTTTTAAGCGGCTGACCACCCCAAGATAACACACGGGGTTGCGCCATCACAGCCCGACACCACAAGGTGCGGCTGTGGTGGCTATGGTGGCCACAACCGGCTTGGCCGCTACCACAGCAGTGACGTCAAGTGGCTGAGCACAGCGAGGCACCCCGAGGGGTTACGCCGCCACAGCCCGACACCACATGGTGCGGCTATGGTGGCTGTACCGTCGTCCGACCGCCACCACGATGGTGGTTTGGCTACGAACAGCCCCTATTTGACATAAACTTGGACCAAATCCAACCCTCACAAAAATTATATGTTAGAAAGCAATCGATGTAACAACCATGCATGAAAACTAGGCAAGAAATTGAAGGTTTTTGGAGGTTCTATAGGAGGTTCACCGCGGATGTGATGATGTTGACGTGGGTGATAAGGTGGATCTGTGGTGGTTGTTGGTGACGGGTTAGTAGCATGGAGAGGGTGTCGACGGCTGTGCCGTGGAGGAGGTGGTGGTACACGGTTGGTAGAGATGGAGGTGATGGCGACGTGGTGGTCTTAAGGAGGTGTTTGCGGTGATGTTCGTTGATTGGTGTTCGGCGGATCATAGAAGAGGCGGGGGAGAGGTCTGAAACAGCGGGAGGCATGGCATAGGCACGGTTATGCGACGGCTATGACGAGGTGGGGAGATGAAGATAGCGGTGGTTGGTGGCGGTGAGGCAGAGATATAGGTGGTTTTTGGTGTTGGTTGCGATGGGTTGATAGATCGATGATGGAGAACGATGATGATGGCAGCGGCGCACTCGCTGGAAAATTTTTCCGGCAGCCGGAAAACGCCATGGAGGCGCCAGATTTTTGAGGGAGGAGGTGGGAGAGTGTTTAGGGTTGTGTGTGTGTTTAATTTTGTTATAAATGAAAAAAAATGGTATAATTTTGTTTTTATATTAAAGGTTTTAAAAAAATAGAAATGGTATAATAGTTGAGGGTTAAAAATGAAAATATACTAGAGGGACTAGAAGTGAAACTTTGGGTAATTTTTGTTAAATAACGGTTCGGGTCTAGTTTGGGCGAGTTCACAGATGATTTAAAAGACGAAACTTGCGCCATTGTTTTTCAAATTATTTTTCCTATAAAAATGAGTATTTACACGACTATATTTCATAAATATTTTATACCGTTTATTTAAAATTGTCTATTATTTATGGAGTAATAGTTTTAGACTTTGTCCGAAAAATAAATCTTAATTTAAATGTTCACGTTTTCAACCAACTCTTTTAAATCAAATGTAAGATAATTTGTTAAATATTTTTATTAAATAAATTTCGATAAATAAATAAAATTTCATTAGTCTCGTGTCGGTACGCGTTGTTGTCGCTTTCGAGCCAACTAAGTTTGAAATAAAATAAAATAAAAATTATGAGAATTATGTACTAATAATTATGATTTATTATTAAAATAAATTTTGGAAAATTATCGGTTATGCGGAAAAATTTTATTATATATATTTTTTTATATATATATATTTTTTTTATAAAAGGTCAAACGGTCAAAAGTCAAGTCAAACTCGAAAAGTAAAAGGGTAACATAGTTATTTAAAGTTCCAAAAATTGACGGTTGTCACAGTTACGGCTTTCTAGGCATATAAAATAGGTCTCAGAACTTAGAGTGGAGTGAGATCATCATGAAGTGAAAGTGAATGAGAAGAGAAAGATTCATAATTTTACTCCAGAATTGAGGATGACTCCAATTAAAGAGATATCAACGAATAGAGGAAGTGAAGGAGAAGATGAGAGTTAGCCATAGAACGAAATAAAGAGTCAGTGTTATACACCACAATTAAGGATGATGAGACATGTTATTTAAGAACAAGAAAACAAGTTAGAATGTTGGTATCGTTTAGGGCTCTCTAGCCATATAATATAGGTCTCACAACTTAGAGTGGAGTGAGATCATCATGAAGTGAAATTGAATGAGAATAGAAAGATTCTTATTTTACTCCAGAATTAAGGATGACTCCAATTAAAGAGATATCAACGAATAAAGAAAGTAAATAAGAAGATGAGAGTAGGCCGTAGAACAATATAAAGAGTCAGCGTTATACACCACAATAAGGGATGACGAGACAAGTTATTTAAGAACAGGATAAAAAGTTACAATGTTGGTATCGTTTAGGGCTTTCTAGCCATATAAAATAGGTCTCACAACTTAGAGTGGAGTGAGATCATCATGAAGTGAAATTGAATAAGAAGAGAAAGATTCATAATTTTACTCTAAGAATTAGGGTAAATCCAATTAAGAGATAAAACGATGAGAAGTGAAGGTAGACGATGAGCGTAAGCCATAGAAGAAATAAAAGTTTGAGTTGTTACACACAATAAGGATGATTAGACAAGGTATTTAAGAACAAGAAAACAAGTAACAATGTTGGTATCGTTAGGGCTTTCTAGGCATATAAAATAGGTCTCACAACTTAGAGTAGAGGGAGATCATCATGAAGAGAAAGTGAATGAGAAGAGATAGATTAATAATTTTACTCTAAAATTAGAGATAACTCTAATTAAAGAGATATCAACGAATAGGGAAAGTGAAGGAGACGATGAGAGTAAGCCATAGAAAGAAATAAAGAGTCAGCGTTATACACCACAATAAAGGATGATGAGATAAGTTATTTAAGAACAGGAGAACAAGTTACAATGTTGGTATCGTTTAGGGCTTTCTAGCCATATAAAATAGGTCTCACAACTTAGAGTGGAGTGAGATCATCATGAAGTGAAATTGAATGAGAAGAAAGATTCATAATTTTATCCAGAATTAAGGATGACTCCAATTAAAGAGAGATCAATGAATGCAGAAAGTAACTACGAAGATGAGAGTAGGCATAGAACCAAAATTAAGAGTAGCAATTATACCCACATTAAGGGATGATGAGACTAAGTAATTTAAGGAACAGGATAACAAGTTACAATGTTGTATCATTTAGGGCTTTTTACCAATATAGAAATTGGTCCGCACATATTAGTAGTGGGGGTGGGAATCATCAAGAAGTGAAATTGAATAGAAGGAAAAAAGATCATAAATTTACTCTAGAATTAGGGATAAATCAAATTAAAGAGATATCAACGAATAGAGAAAGTGAAGGAGACGATGAGAGTAAGCCATAGAAAGAAATAAAGAGTCGGGGTTATACACCACAATAAGGGATGACGAGATAAGTTATTTAAGAACAGGAGAACAAGTTACAATGTTAGTATCGTTAGGGCTTTCTAGGCATATAAAATAGGTCTCAGAACTTAGAGTGGAGTGAGATCATCATGAAGTGAAAGTGAATGAGAAGAGAAAGATTCATAATTTTACTCCAGAATTGAGGATGACTCCAATTAAAGAGATATCAACGAATAGAGGAAGTGAAGGAGAAGATGAGAGTTAGACATAGAACGAAATAAAGAGTCAGTGTTATACACCACAATAAGGGATGATGAGACAAGTTATTTAAAAACAGGAGAACAAGTTACAATGTTGGTATCGTTTAGGGCTTTCTTAGCCATTATTAAAATAGGTCTCAGAACTTAGAGTGGAGTGAGATCATCATGAAGTGAAATTGAATGAGAATAGAAAGATTCATAATTTTACTCCAGAATTAAGGATGACTCTAATTAAAGAGATATCAACGAATAGAGAAAGTAATGAGAGATGATAGTAGGCCCATAGAAAAAATAAAGGAGTCAGCGTTACTAACACACGATAAGGATGATGAGACAAGTTATTTAAAAACAGGAGAACAAGTTACAATGTTGGTATCGTTTACGGCTTTCTAGCCATATAAAAATAGGTCTCACAACTTAGAGTGGAGTGAGATCATCATGAAGTGAAATTGAATAAGAAGAGAAAGATTCATAATTTTACTCTAGAATTAGGGATAAATCCAATTAAAGAGATATCAACGAATAGAGAAAGTGAAGGAGACGATGAGAGTAAGCCATAGAAAGAAATAAAGAGTCAGAGTTATACACCACAATAAGGGATGATGAGACAAGTTATTTAAGAACAAGAGAACAAGTTACAATGTTGGTATCGTTAGGGCTTTCTAGGCATATAAAAGGTTTCACACTTAGAGTAGAGGGAGATATCATGAAGAGATAATTGAATGAGAAGAGATAGATTAATAATTTACTCTAAAACTTAGGAGATAACTTAATGAAAAGATATCAACGAATAGGGAAAGTGAGGAGAATATGAGAGTAAGCCATAGATAAGAAATAAGAGTCTGTGTTTTTCACCACAACAAGGGACTGATGAGATATGTTATTTACGAAAGGAGAAACAAGTTACATTGTTGGTATCGTTTAGGGCTTTTTTGCCATATAAAAATAGGTCGCACAACTGAGTGGATGGGAGTTCATCATGAAGAGGAAAGTGAATGCGATAGTAGATTAAATTATTTTTTTTACTCCAAAATTAGAGATAAATCTAATTAAAGAGATATCAACGAATAGAGAAAGTGAAGGAGACGATGAGAGTAAGCCATAGAAAGAAATAAAGAGTCAGGGTTATACACCACAATAAGGGATGATGAGACAAGTTCTTTAAAAATAGGAGAACAAGTTACAATGTTGGTATCGTTAGGGCTTTCTAGGCATCTAAAATAGGTCTCACAACTTAGAGTGGAGGGAGATCATCATGAAGAGAAAGTGAATGAGTAGATATAGATTAATAATTTTACTCTAAAATTAGGGATAAATCCAATTAAAGAGATATCAACGAATAGAGAAAGTGAAGGAGACGATGAGAGTAAGCCATAGAAAGAAATAAAGAGTTGGCGTTATACACCATAATAAGGGATGATGAGACAAGTTATTTAAGAACAGGAGAACAAGTTACAATGTTGGTATCGTTTAGGGCTTTCTAGCCATATAAAATAGGTCTCACAACTTAGAGTGGAGTGAGATCATCATGAAATGAAATTGAATGAGAATAGAAAGATTCATAATTTTACTCCAGAATTGAGGATGACTCAAATTAAAGAGATATACACCACAATAAGGGACGACGTTCGAGCAAGCGAGAGAGGGCTTTCTAGCCATATAAAATAGGTCTCACAACTTAGACTGGAGTGAGATCATCATGAAGTGAAATTGAATGAGAAGAGAAAGATGCATAATTTTACTCCAGGAATTAGGGATAAATCCAAATTAAAGGAGATATCAACGAATAGTGAAAGTGAAGGAGTCGATGAGAGTAAGCCAGAAGGAAATCAAATAGTCGGGGGTTATACCCACAAAATAAGGGATGACGAGACAAGTTATTTAAGAACGGAGAAACAAGTTTACAATGTTGGTCATCGTAGGATTTCTAGGGCATTTAAAATTGGGTCTTACAACTTTATAGTGTCAGGGAGATCATCATGAAGATAGAAAGAAATAAAGAGTCAGCGTTATACACCAAAATAAGGGATGATGAGACAAGTTATTTAAGAACAGGAGAACAAGTTACAATGTTGGTATCGTTAGGGCTTTCTAGCCATATAAAATGGGTCTCACAATTTAGATTGGAGTGAGATCATCATGAAGTGAAATTGAATGAGAAGAGATAAATTAATAATTTTACTCCAAAAATAGGGATAAATCCATTAAAGAGATATCAATGAATAGAGAAAGTGAAGGAGACGATGAGAGTAAGCCATAGAAAAGAAATAATTAGTCGGGGTTATTGTAACACCACCAAATTGGTCGAGCGGATAATACGGGTCGGGGCATGTTACTTCTCAGATCAAGACACTAGATAATATATGTACTGACAAAAAGTCATTTAAATTGATATCATTGGATTTAGTTAAAGGATGTGTTACAATAAGCCAAAGCTTTACGTGTTTACTTGTTCATTATTACAAAATTTCAGCCCATACTGTTATACAAAAATGTAATGCGACAAAATCTTTAAATGCATGACTTCAAAGTATAACCACTAATGTATCCTTCGCACCTGTGCTTTTGACCTCCCTGAAAAACATTGAATTGAAAAACGTAACATAACGATGTAATGAACTCAGATGCAGTCATCACAAATGCAATTATGTTTGCCTAAGTCATGACATCGAAGCTCAACATAATTGAGTTACAATATTTAAATATTGCATACATTGCCCCGTGATTATTAAATATCATTGTAAACAACTAAAAGAAAAGTTTAATTGAGAAAATTATATGTTTGGAAATCTTTTTCCAGGCTTGTGGGAATTGTCGATAAATGACCCAATACTTTTGTAGGTGTAGAAATCAAAGGTGCCAAAAATAACAATTTTTTTCATTCAGGAAAATGACTTTTTTTTTCTTTTTTGCTTGCACGTCTGCGAATATGTATAGATCATTGGTACAATACAATTTATGCACTAAATGTATACTCGACACACATCTATGATAACTTAATAACGAAAAGTTTGAAAAGTCTCATTAATCAAGAAAATTTTGAATAAAAAGACCCATTAAAACTTACAGGAAATTTTGAATAAAAATACCCATTCAAACATTTAAAGTCAAAATTATAAGGGGACATTTAATGTGTTTCGTTGATTATAAGTAACTATGGAATAGTAAAAAGGGACATTTAAGTCAAAATTGTAAAACATTGGACATTTAACATCATTATTGTTTCACCAATTGCCTTATTTAGTGTAACACCCTCAATTTAGTTCGGTCAGCGGAAGGGTCCAATGGTGTTACTTAATAGCACAATAACTCAAATCACAGAAAACGACTCGAAAAGAGACGTTTTGGGAAAATTTCATTCATTCGAATAATAAAAGTTCACATCACGGTCCCAAATTAAGTTTTACAACATCATACAATAATTTACAAAATGTTTTCGAATGAATAATTAATTAGCGGGCCTTCATGTCTCCATCAATCCGAATTACCTTCAAGGACCTGAGATAAAACATGCTAAAACGTCAACAATAATGTTGAGTGAATTCATAGAGTTTATATATATAAACAATAAAATTTGTCCGAACACAAGTATCATTTTCAAAATTATCGGGATATAACGATGTGGATCAGACAACGTTATAGGGGGATTATTATAAGCCTCATGACATCGAACCTTACCAAATATTCAATAATTTTGCCCACTATACACCCTCGCTATGAGTGTCTCTTATTCTCTATACAATGCATCCGTGGTGTTATGTTCCCAACACAAGACGATAGCTAGTCGTCACGGATCGGAGGTGGTAATCTCCAAATAGTACTATTTCATGTATAAGCGTATGCCGTATTCCCGGCAATTAACAATTCATGATATTTCCGCGGGACTTTTTATTTAGCGAGTTAAAGCTAACTTATAATAATCAAGGCTACTAGCATACATTCGGGTCCCTTGTGTTCTATTTTAAAAACAAGCATGTTATCTCCCTCGCGGGTTTCTAAAACAATTAAAATGTAAAAATGCGAGGCTATGAACTCACTTGATAATGTCGGAAGAAAATAGATCGGCGATAAACGAACTCGGTCGTCGGCGCGTAATCACCCGGAACCTATACAACATGTATGGGTTATAGGTTTTTATGTCGGTAAAAATTACTAATGACTCCAAAATAGACAAGTATGTATATGTAGGTATGATGATCAAGTTATAATTGGGTAAGTTAAATCACACTTAAGTTTTCTAAGTGAATTTTAAAGTATGACATTTTTACTAGTTTTATTACTTGTTAAATTTCACTAGTTTTATCACAATTGGTCCAAAAAGCCCAATAGGCCCAATTATAAGCCCATTAAGTAATTTAGTTCTTTTTAATGGTCCATGACCAGACCTTAGTCCAAATATTAAGCCCAAGTGGGTTGGGCCCAATGCTAAGCCCAATAGGTCTTTTAAATATAATTAGTGTTTTTGGGTCTAGTGGCCCATTTAAGTTTTATGGCCTATTCTAAGTTTATGTATGTAATTTGTATAAATTTTTCGGGTTTCCGAGGTTGATATAAGATTAAGGTCAGTAGGTTAATTATATAAAAACTCCCAAAAGTGGGTCCTACCACCTCGGGTTTTCGTCGCAAAAACGCTTTACAACTTTTGGTACGGATATAGACGTAAAAGTTTTATATAGGTTTGTATTTATGAAAATAGTCATATCTCTTTAACCATAAATAATGTACTTATAATATTTACATCTCTAGTTTCATATTTAAGTGTACTTTATAAATTATAAGTTATCTCTATACTCCATTTTGAGTTATTATATACTTAATGTCACTTTTTCATACAAAAGTCAATTTACAATAATTGGCTGAAAACTTACTTTTACCATTTTTAACACCATTTTCAAACTATAATGATCTGAGGAACCATCCAATTGATTATAGTTCTTCATATATTTAGCTACATTTCATCTCTTTCTAGTTTTAGCCAATTAAATTCGTAGCTAGCACTTTTTATCCAAGCAAGACAGCAAGGTCAGATTGTCTAGTTTTTAGTAAAACTTGCATATCTCACTCAATTTTTACTTTCAAGAGTTGATTCAAATTGCTACTAGCTCATAAAACATTTGTCCACAACTTAGATAAGTCAAATCAATGATTTATCATACACAAAAGTGTCAAACTTTCTGTTCAATTCTGTCCCAATTTTTCTAGTGATTTTCACCAAGTTTTAAGTTAGTTTTTAACCATTTTCAACCTAATCTAGTACACACAAAACCCCAATGAACTCTTGATCATCATATTCATCACATTTACAATTACATTTATGAATAAATTACAAGAAAATACAAGAATAATTAAAATAAGTAAAGGTTTATACCCACTAAATGATGTAAGTGATGAATATCACTCAAAACAAAAGGACCTCTTTACACCAAGCTTTGAATATTAACCCAATACCCCTAGATCATCATTATTTCTCCATGCATGAACCTTATGATCACATGAATTTACTCAGCCCCTAAAGTGTATAAATCTTGCACAAAACCCCTCTTGATCACTTGAAGAATGAAGTAAACTAGTTAGGTTTTCATCTCAACTAGCTATAATATTTTTGATTATATGGTGGCGTCAAAAGGTCTAGGAGAGAGCCAATTTTAGATTGAGTTGTAATGTGTGTTTTTAATGGTCAAAGTAGCCTTTTATATGATTTGAACATGCATTACATGCATTTGACTAGGACAAGTGTCCTAGTCTTTGCTTCATCTTGTGACACGCACAACGATGCACAAGATTGGGGGTTCTTACCACCTTTTGAGTTTTATACTAACAATTTTAGTGTTTAGGTGTAAAAATTTTAAGATAGGTAGGTAGTTTTGAGGCTAACGGGTATTAACGTAAAATATAACGAGAGTTAAGACGGAACCACGAAGTAAAAACGAACAAAGTAAAAATAGTTCTACATAAATTGGGATACTTTTCTGGAAATTTAATTTACGTACGGTACAAGACGAATAATAATTATAAACATTGCTCGTAAAGATTTTACGTAAAATACGAAAAATGCGCGTAACACGAAAAATAAAAACGAATGTAATAAAATTATTTCTATGGCATTTTGAAAATATAAGTGTTCGATGCTTAACGTAAATTCGCCGTTCTTTATAAACTCACTAAATTACAAATGAAAGCCTAATTCTCCCCTTAGTCGTGAGTCTTCATATCTCAACATAAAAATAAAAATATAATTAAACTCAGAAATAAAATAATGACCTGCAATTGACAGTTGTCCAACTTCCCACTGAGACAAAACTTCTTTTGAACCACAACTTCTCTTGACCTTCAAACCGTCCTCGGATTCCCTCATTGTATTATCATAACCGCCACACATTGAACATAGATTCATGCCCTTCAAAACTTTTTCAATCGCTTTTTCTTTTCCACCTTTGATACGCAACTTTTGACGTCCTTTGGTCGTTCCAACAGATGGATTGTTAACATTAACAACAGGCGGCTTTGCAACCCCAACAAGCTGCTCTAAGTTATCAGTCTTGTTCTTTGAAAGAGGATTGGGCAAATCAGCTTCAACCTCTTTCTTTAGTAACTTTAATTTTTCAACAAAAGCGTCTAACCCTTGGCTCATCTTACTCCAGTCAAAGATGACACAATGATCAACACTACAAGTTTCCTCGTTAGAAAATTCTCGACAACCATATTTTTTTCACCATATTTGTTTCTTTTGTTTCTCAAAGTAGCAGGTATAAGGTTCTTCGTTCAATACCTCAAGATGTATTGTTGTGGAATCATTTCAACATTGGCGTTCTTAAATACACAAAAAATATGTGTGCATAATATGCCAACTCTCACAAAAAGATGACATGCGCAAGAACACAACCAATCTCCTACATTCCGCAACACCTTCAAAAAGCACAAAAATCATTAAAAAACAGAAAATTATAGTATAATCGTATGTGATTATACGAATAAAAAACTGCAGAGTATGATCATATGTGATTATACATAATAAAAAACTGGAAACTATTTTTCAAAAACAAAACATACCTTATAAATTCCATCTTTTTGAAAAACATGTTAACTGTATCATCTTCTTTATCTTTATCCTTACCTTTATCCATAGATTGAGATTTCTTCTTCTTCTTTGGCATTTCATAAACATATGAACTCTCTTTGATAATACACACCTCAGATCCTTCAACCACACTTATTGAATCTATTTGGAAATGCCATAAGCCAACAAATATTTCTTTTTGAACCAACTCAAAGAGGAAACGAGTGTATACATTTGACGCATGACGTTCAATCTTAAGAAAGGTCTTTGATGTGCTGTCGTTGTATGGTATATTTAAGATGATTCGAGTTTTAAAATTATATTTTGCCGACTAAACCAAAAACTACACTTTAACGGGCAGTGTACCCGACGATATAGTTTTTCGTGGTACGTAAGTAATTCGAACACTGAAGCCGAGGTAAATCTTCCATTTTAATTAATTTCTTGGTTATCCTACTATGATAATCTATTATAAGTAACCTATGTTAAAACCTATGTCAAACTAATCCTAATTCTAGACGGAATAGGGGGTTTCACTAGCCTGAGAGACGCACGGTTTGGTTGGTGTCTACAATCAATTCAAGGCACTTTAACCCACGCAAACTAATTAACAAAAGATGAAAGAGCGGTCAAACCTTATATAGGAAAACTGTATTAACTATTATTAATCAAATTAGAATGTTGGTTTGTTATTTAGTCTATGATTTCTTCTCCGTCGAGTGGCATATCATTCGTAAGACTTAGCATTACATCATCCTAAGACCTAGACACAATAATTATGTCATAATTAAAGCATCCCATAAAGCATATCTTATTTGCTGATTATAATCTATCTTAGGGATTAAAGAAATGGTGATCTTGTTAAACCCTAGCTCAAAGAGACCTTTACCCAGTTACCAACTTAATGGCATTTATTATACACTATGATTCACATGTCCAACTATCCAAATGGAATCAAACGTACTTGTTGAATTATCTAGTCACCGTCTAGTCAAACAAACGATCAATAAACCATTGGCAATGTCCAATTAACTAGTTAAGTTCGAATAGCGAATCCTAGGACACAGACTTAGAAGGACAATATTTGTGTAACTAAAAAAAAAAAAAAAAATGATTCTAGATGTATAGATTACTATATGGAGAGCTATCCCGGACTCTAGATCTACTTGGTCGCTTCACTAGATCCAGTTGAATGATAGGTCGCATACAAAAGCACGTAAACAATTATAGAATTGAATAACATAATAATCACACAACGATACATCAAAAATCGAGATAAACAAATACCAAACATTCAAATCTTCATAATAATGGCTAATACCCAAAGGTATTAGCCTTCAAACGTCATAATAAATACAAGAGCAATTATTTAGCCAAAGTAAACTAACCGAGTTAACGAATGATACCAAAAACTGAACGATTACTAAAGTATAATAAAACAGTAAAATAAAAAAATTAAAAATAAAAAAAAAAAATAAATAACAAAAAATAAAAAGACAAAAAAAAAAAAAAAAAAAAAAAAAAAATATATAAATAAAAAAAAAATAAGTAATGAAAAAAAAAAAATAAAAATAAAAAAATAAAAATTAAGAAAAAATACTGAAGTAAAAAAAAAATATAAATAGAGAAAAATATATAAAAACGGAATTACACGTTGTCTCCTATGGAATTGAATGCGTTGCAAGACCTCTTCTGCTCTTTTGAAAATCCACTT
This sequence comes from Tanacetum coccineum, assembly GCA_026074375.1. NCBI lineage: Eukaryota > Viridiplantae > Streptophyta > Magnoliopsida > Asterales > Asteraceae > Tanacetum > Tanacetum coccineum. The sequence continues at coordinate 82,602 of BQNB010007560.1, forward strand.
TTGTGGTTTAGGTTTCGAGAATATGATTTTGCACACTTAAAACTCATTTTTTAGTTTTCTATTTATAAGGTCTGGAAGTCGGTTGGATACGGCGTATTAAGATTTGGAGACGCGTATAGAATTATAGGAAGTTGGACCCCATGCTTGATATCTTCCAGAATATTATATTGATTCCATATCTTGAATACGGCGTATTGAGTCCTTTGGATACGGCGTATTGATCTTTATTCCTCTATGGTCTTTGGTGAGTGCAGGCACGGATACGCCGTATCTTCCTTGATGGATACGGCGTATTGGTCTTCAGAATAGTAATCTTCAAAATATCTTCATTTAAGCTCCAGAATGCGCGCCTTTTGCTAACTTTCACCAATTACTCCATAACTACTGCAATTCTCAAATATAAACGATTAAGTAACAATTCTTTGCAGTAACTATACAAAATGGGTTAATAACATGGGACAAATGATGCTATAAAATAGATGTTGTTTGATGTCATCAAATATCTCCCCGCTTGAATCCTACTTGTCCTCAAGTAGACTTTAGAAGTTTATAAAAAATGTATCCCTAAGGATATTTTCCGTTAAAGAACTTATTTGATCTATTACAAGTACACAACCAAACACCTCACGAAATAGGAAGATGAAAACACTCAAATCACTCAACTAATCTATGTTGGTAACAATGTAAACTAATTCGCTAATTGCTCGTAGATGAAAAATCGTGACGAGTATTCTATCACAAGATTGCACGGATACTCATCTCCAACAGCTAAAGCTAAAGGATAACAAGTTATAAAGGTAAATATGGGTTTTTATATGGAAAGGCGTACGGTTTGATCATTCTACAATCTTTCACCAGAAGTACCACTCAAAAGGCAGCTGAAGCACATATACACACCCGGAACGCCGGGATAGACATGTGTGTTTGATCACATCCCCATTCGAATTTAACCAATGGTTAGGATGAAGATTGATATAGGGTAGGAACCTTCTAACTTTCACCAAAGTCGTAAACCAACGAGGTACAAGACATGCATACATGGCCGTAACAACGGAATAGACATGCATGTTCGTATGAATCCTCATTCGCGTAAAACCATCGGCTAATCATCAGGTGAGAGGGAAGTAAATTGTTGTTAAATAAAAATCAAGAAACAAATAGATTAAGACTTAAGATACAAGTTGCTAGACACTTTTTTCTCGACCGTTACCATGATAAAGACACAACTATTTACAACGTCTTGATCTCGATCAAAAACAACAACCTATTTGGGTTCTCGAACGGTAAACTTCCTACTCTTCCCAAAAACTTTACATACTCTACAAGGCAAGTGTCGATATCATCCCACGTTGTACAATACTTTACATCGTTGATTTTTTAGATGTATCAACGAATAATCGATCCTTCGTGTAATTCCTTCGGTAGTTACGAAACAATTATCTTCAAACTTTCTTTCTCTTTTTGTATTTTTCTCATTTTTTTTGTTTTTTTTATTTTTTTTTGCTAACTATACTTTAAATCTCGGTGTAGTTTCACCATCTTCACGATCATAATAATTCCAGATAATTTCTTTGATAGTTCCTTCGTCTTCGGATTCACCAATAATTGTGATGGTAGTAAAATCACATGAGCTTTGACTACTAATATACATTCCCATTTTCAATGCGCAAATTTCTAACCGTACCAATGATAGAAAATGACATAAGACTCGGGAAATACAAACTTTACACTTTAAACAACTAGCAACTGTAAATTAAACTTAATCTAACAGGGTAAGTTAAGGTGTAAGGGTGTAACGAAACAAATAGTTGGTGTAATTCCTAAAGGAATGGCTCTACGGGTTGTTTTAATGGATCATCACTTTAAAGATGAGAGTGGAAAGGGTTTAAACGGGGAGGTTAACTAACCAGTGTAGTTAGTTAATAAGCAACATGTAAAAGTGATTTAGGTGTAATCCTAAAATTTACCAATTTAAACAAGTTACTCCATCTAAATCCATAGTACTTATCATTGCAGTCTCGAGTGATATACCAAGCCAAGTTCTAAAGTCTACAACATCACCGACACACTCATATTTTGTGGAATTTGGGTAAAAATTTGGAAACGGAAAGGTTAAATCCTCACAACTATCTAACAAGGGTTATTGTGTGCGGGTTATGTATCAAGTAATTTCACAAAAGTATGCTTGAATTTTTTTTAAATTTGAGCATAATTTAAGCATTTTAATGTGAAAAATAGGACAAGTAAACATTCTAATTCCATCCCCCCACTTGAATTATACAACGTCCTCGTTGTATATATAAAACATTAAATACAGGAATTTAAAAAGAATTAGAATGAGAAACTCCCCTGATATTTGCTTAGTAAATTCTCCATGTTGCGTTTATAAGCAAGATTGTGTTGAACAGCCGCCTTGAAGTTTCAAGACTCCAACACTTTAAGATTTCTAGAAATTTAAATTCTCCACCAATATTCGTCGATATTTCTTTCTCGAGGTCGCCCTATTGATGTCTGGGAAGACAGTCCGGGTTGTCTTCCGGCAAGCACTTTTGTTTACAGCGAAGTCTTTAAGTTAGACTTTTCTTCAGCTTCCACTCATTTAAAATCATCTCTCATTCCCATTCTTGCATTTAGTGTAAATATCCTGCTTGGTTCCGTAACTTATTCATGGACTATGGTGCTGAACTTACTGCCAGGCTTGATTCTATCACATACAAACAAACCAAAATGTCATATCATGATATATATGCAAAAATATGGGAACCTGTTTAATAGTTAGATACATCATGACACGAATAATAATAAATATACAGATATAGACAAGAGATAAAGGTAGTATGGATCATGGGTCTGGCTGCTATGGGTCTTGCTGAGCTATGGAGGTGCTGGCACCGTCAGTCCTCTGCCTAGTGCGTCCCTGGAATGATAAAGGCGAGCTCCCTCAAAAAGTCTCATCGAATGCTTGATATGTTAGCCCACTAGCATCCATCAATTGCGTCATACATGTCATCATCCATGTGGAGAATCTTCCCTGATCAGTCGTCGATCTCTCTACAAGTCCATGCAAGCTCCCTACATCTTACGTAGTCCCTGCACACATCCTCCTCTAATCTCCCTAATCTCTGAGGCACTGTCCTAGCAGCAGCTGGAGGTGGTGGTGGTTGCTAAGGTGCTTGTATGGGTGCCAGAACAGCCTGGTCAACCTCGTCAACAACAGGAACATCCTCAGCTATAGTCGAGGTGTAAGACACATGAAAGTCTAGGGTGGATTTTATAAACATTACCACAGGGACCAAAAGTGTAAATTTTGTTAAGTAATGGTTCGGGACTCGTTTGAGGTACTTAACGGAGGAAATTAAAATACGAAACTTTCGCCATTGTTTTCCGAATCATTTTTCTGATAAAAATGAGTATTCACTCGACTAATTTTTGTAAACGTTTTATAGAATTTATTTAAAAACGTTTCTTATTTCATTTTATTATTTTTGCCGATAAATTTTATCCGTAAGACGAATTTTAACTTTAATAATTGCGTTTTTAACATACGTTTTCGATTAACAAGATAATTAATTTATTAAATATTTTTATTTAATAACTTATGATAATTAAATACAATTTAATTATTTTGGGTCGGTACGCGTTGTGTTCAAAATTTTAGCGAGGGCATTTCAGTCACCTTCTGACTGTTTCCAGGTCTCGGTCAGAACTGAAAAGTTGCCAGGAATGTCGTTTTACATTAAATTGCTTTTGAGTCCGAGTCATGAAAACATGATTTAGTGGTTCGTTTTTGATAAACCAGCTATGAATTTATATATATCCTTTTTCGTTTTCGAATCAAATAAGTTAAAAATAACTTTCCCATGAGAGATGTACTAATAAATATGATTTATTATTTAAAATTTGTTCCGAAAATTTTACCAGTTACGCGGTAATCGTTTTATGTGACGATATAAGATCATATCAAATGTAAGATCGGACCTGAGAGGTCAACGTTTAAAATAGTCAGGAATAAGATCAATACGGAATTCAACTTGCCTGGGTGGTGGAAGTCCGGGTAATTCTTTAGGAAATACCTCGGGAAAGTCTCAGACAACAGGGACATCTTCTAATCGTTTCTCCTTCGATTCTTGTTCAGTTACTTGAGCCGATCTTCAATCGAGAATTATTTCTATTACCTTCGATAACCAACGTTTTACTCTTTAGGGGAATCCTAACCTTTTTCTCTCCACATAAAATAGCAGCATCATTTCTTGATAACCAATCCATCCCAATAATGATATCAAAACTTCCCAGTTCTATTATCATCAAATCGATTGGAAAAGAATGGTTTAAAAGGTTAAGTGTACATCCTATTAATACATTATTGGTACTTACTACTTTTCCGTCGGCCAATTCGACTTCATAGCTAGTATCTAACTCAACCGGTTTAATATCAATAAGGGTACTAAAATTTGTAGATACAAAACTTTTATTGGCACCCGAATCAAATAAAGGAGTAGCATATCGGTTGTTAAGTAAGAACGTAGGTGACCCTTTTTGTTGCAATTGAAACAAGTTACTTCTCTCTTGTCGGGGCACCTACAAGCTGCAGTCTTGTGCCCTAACTTACCACACCTACCGCACTTCCAGCAATCCCCATTATGCTTCTTGTTTTTGTATTTCGAACAAACCTCGTTGTCATTTGATACAGCATTGGTCATGGCTCCAGCATTAGCCCTTCTTTGGTTTTGTCGGTTGTTGTAGTCGCGTCGGTTGTCACCACGACCACCACGATCTCCTTCACCCTTTCTCTTTTCACCCTCCTGAACTTCATCAGTTTTATCTTGGATTATTTGTCCCATAAGCTGATAAGCCATACGGACAGCATGATCAATAGTAGCTGGTTGCGACGAGGTCACATCACCACGTATGTTCTTCGATAATCCACGAATGTATTGCTCCACCTTCACCTGCTCAGGCTCCACCATTCTAGGACACAACAAGGCCAGTTCATGGAATCGGTTTGTATATCCATCAATGTCAGTCCCTTTTAGTTTCAAATTGTACAATTCTTGCTCTAGTCTTTGCAACACACTTCGAGGACAAAACTCCTCGGTCATCCACTTTCTTACTTCAGCCCATGGAGTACCATTAGCAGCATCAATACCCATGGAAGCAGTTCTTCCATTCCACCAAGTCAACGCACGACCTTGGAGAGTGGCGGTTGCAAATTTCACCTTATCCTTTTCCCTACAGTCACTTATTCGAAACACAGACTCCAATTTCTCAAACCACTGACATAAACCCACGGCACCTTCAGTGCCTTTAAAAGTGTGTGGATTACACTTCATGAAGGTCATGTAAGTACACCCAGTAATTTCAGCTTCCACTGGTCCGGCGCCACCGGCTCCAGCACCACCGGCTCCATCACCACCGGCTCCAGCACCACCGGCTCCAGCACCACCGGCTCCATCACCACCGGCTCCAGCACCACCGGCTCCAGCACCACCGGCTCCACGGTTCATGTTTGCCATAAATTCATTCATGGATGTGGTAACTTGGTCTCTAATAATCTCGCGCATACGAGCCTCAGACATAGGTTTTGGCGGCATGATCCTGTTACAACACAAATCAAATCATAATGAGTATTCATTCAATGATTGTATTAAGCAAAAGGAATAATTTAGAAGGAGCAATAAAGAAAGGTAACAACAACACAACATAGAATTAGAACCAAAAGATAGTCATTTCATTAATCACCAACAAGTTACAAGTTGCATTGTCATACATTATGTAAGGATTAATGTTTTATTAACTTAGTACCGACAGTACAATAGTTAGTACTGACAGTTATACTTAGTACCGACAGTACAAAGTGTTAGTACTGTTAGTTAGTTAGTACCGTTAGTAGTAAAATAGTTAGTACCGATAAGAAGATATTTAAAAGATATTTGTCAGATATTTGTCAGAAAGTCATGAAAGACTTTTAGGGTTATCCTTGATCTATAAAAGGATAACTATTGACATAGTTAGACATATATGAAATAGACAATTACAAATCATACAACATATCATAGTTAGCAATCTGTGACTATCAAGAACATTTTCAATGGGACTCGTGTAAACTCCTCTCAGCAATATCACGCTCCATACGAGCCCACGCCAATCTTTTCTTCAAAGTAGCATTTTCCCCACTCTCAAGAATCTTCAACCTCTCAACCACATTACTCAAAGTCTTTTCAACATTACCCAAGTCATGATCAAGTATCTTTATTTCCTTCTCACCTATCTTAATCTTCAAGTCCAAAAGAGCAGTCTTAGTACGGTTGGTACCCACCTCGGCCTCAATAAGTCTAGCTCGAGTACGGGTAGCCTCCAAGTCACGCCTTAATGCCCAAGGTTCCAATCCACCAACATATGATGAGTCACGAGCAAAAGATGACTCTCCTACCTCATATAAGCCCCTCAGAAACTCACGAATAGCAAAGGCATTTGGGTAGAAGTCCCAATAGTAGCCTCGGGTGCAACATCAACCTCGGGTGCAGCCTCAACCTCGGGTGCGACATCAACCTCGGGTGCAACCTCAACCTCCTCGTCCTCTGACTCAGAATCAGATGACTCCGCATTAGGCGGCTCAGAATCAGAAGACTCATCTCTAGGTGGCGGGGTTTGGTCACCTTCCACCTTATAAGGAAAGATCAACTCTGCATCGTCATCGACCTCAATCTCAACATCCTCATCATCGATATCCTTATCATTAACATTCTCATTTATATCATCATCCTCCTCTAACCAACCATTCATATTACCGGGTTGTGGGTTAGGATGTTGGGCAAACTGATCCCCATGCCTATTATTTGGTTTCGGTTCTTCTTCGGGTTCTTCCTTAGGTTCTTCTTCAGGTTCTTCTTCAGGTTCTTCTTCGGCATCCTCATTATAATCTACTAACTCCTCATCATCGGGAATGTCAACCATTTCGTTGGGATCATGGGCATCCTCAACGTGGTTCGGCTCAGGAATAACTGGGTTCACTTTGGGAATAGCTTCGTTAGGGGAGTTAGGGTTTTCCATGACAATCTGCGTCGTATAAATATCTCGTATTAGTATTAAATAATTACATAATTAACATTTAATAAATTTACAACATATATATAAATTCATATATATATATCAAAATAAAACTTCTCAATCCGGTTTTGTCGGTAATTTGGAGATTTTTCTTGCACCGTTATAGTCAAAAGATTTCAAAAATTCTTTTGTTCATTTTCTTCTTTTGAAAATCTTTTGTTCTCTATAACTTAAGCTCTTGATACCAATCTGTAACACCCTCAATTCAGCTCGGTCAGCGGAAGGGTCCAATGGTGTTACGTCGTAGCACAATAACTCAAATCATAGAAAACGACTCAAAAAGAGGCGTTTTGAGAAAATTTCATTCATTTGAATAAAATAAAGTTTACATCACGGTCCCAATAAGTTTAACAACATCATACAACGTTTTACAAAACATTTTCAAATGAATAATTATTTAGCGGGCCTTCATATCTCCATCGCCGAATTACCTTCAAGGACCTGAGATAAAACATGCTAAAAGTCAACAATAATGTTGAGTGAATCCATAGAGTTTATATATATATAAACAATAAAAATAATTTCCGAACACAAGTATCATTTTTCAATATTCATCGGAGTAAACGATGTGGCCAAACAAAGTTATATCGGGGGTATATATCTATAGCTCATGACATCGAACCTTACCATATATTCAATATAATGCCCACTATACACCCTCGCTATAAGTGTATCTTATTCTCTATACAATGCATCCGTTGTGTCATTTTTCCCGACACAAGACGATAGCTAGTCGTCACGGATTGGAGGTGGTAGCCTCCAAATAGTACTATTTCATGTATAAGCGTATGCCTTTTTCCCGGCAATTAACAATTCATGATTTCCGCGGGTCTTTTATCTAGCGAGTTAAGCTAACTTATAATAATCAAGGCTACTAGCATACATTCGGGTCCCTTGTGTTCTATTCTAAAAACAGCATGTTATCTCCCTAGCGGGTTTGTAAAACTATAAAATGTTAAAAAATGCGAGGCTATGAAAACTCACTTGTATTATCGGAAGAAAGTAACGGCGATAGACGAACTTGGACGTCGGCACATAATCACCCGGAACCTATACAAAATGTATGGGTCTTAGGTTTTATATCGGTAAAAATTAATAATAACTCCAAAATAGACAAGTATGTATATGTAGGTATGATGATCAAGTTATAATTGGGTAAGTTAAATCACACTTAAGTTTTCTAAGTAAATTTTAAAGTATAACATTTTTACTAGTTTTATTAATTGTTAAATTTCATTAGTTTTAACCCAATTGGTCCAAAAGCCCAATGGGCCCCAATTTATAAGTCGCATTAAGTAACTTGCCCATTTTAATAGTCATGAACCAGGCCTTATTCCAAAACATTAGCCCAAGTGGTTGGTGCACAAAATGCTAAGCCCAATAGGTCGTATAAATATAATTAGTGTATTTGGGCCTAGTGGGCCCATTTAGTCACTTATGGCTTATTCTAAGTTTTGTGTATACTCTTTATTTAAATTTTTTCGAGTTTTCGATGCAGGTAGTCTTATAGTTCCCAAAAGTGGGTCCTACCATCTCGGGTTTTAGTCGCAAAAACGCTTTACAATTTTTAGTATTGATATAGACGTAAAAAAATTTATATGTTTATGCTTACAAAAATAGTCATATCTTTCAAACCATAAATGGTATACTTATAAAATTTACATTCCTAGTTTCATTTTTAAATATACATTATAAATCATAAGTCATTTTTATACTTATTTTAAATAAATATATAATTAAGGTCACTTCATCATACAAAGGTCAAGTTGGCATTTTTGGCTGAAAATTCACTTTCACCATTTTTGATGCCATTTTCAAACCATAATGAATTGGTTGATCATCCAATTGGTACAGATCCTACATGATTTTATCTAGGTCTCATAGTTATAGGTTTTTAACCAACTCAGTACGCAATCATGACTTTTTATACGTTCTGTCCAGCAAGGTCAGATTTGATTACTTTTGGTAAAATGGTCATAACTTGGTCAATTTTTACTTTCCATTGAGTATCCAATTAGCCACATTATCATCATTCAATTCTCTACAACCTAGGTAAATCAAATCAAGTCTAATACTTATGTAAAAATCCAGAACTTACTGTTTACAACAGCACTAAATTTCTAATGAGTTCTAGCAAGTTTTAGTGGTTGATTTAGTCATTTTTACCCTAGATCTACACATGCATGCTACTTTTTATTACTTGATCATCAAAATACAATACATGTATATACATATAATGAAATAGAAATAAAATGATAACAAAACTTATGAAGGTTTTACCACAAGAAAATGTAGACAAGATCAAAATGATCAAAATAAGAACAAGCTTGATGAAGGCTTCAATCCCAAGCTTAAACTCCACCCAAAATACTTTTGTTCACCATTTTCTTTATTCAAATATCTTGTATAAACCTTCTTATAACTTCAGCCCCAAATGATATAAAAACCTTCTTGAAAAACTTCTTTTGTTGCTTCAAAAATATAGGAAACACACTAGGTAGTCATATCCACTAGTGTGCTCATTGTTTGTTCTTGAAATTTTTTGTGAAATGAGTGTTTGTGTGGTGTTGGTGGCGTCAAGTGAGGAGGAGAAAGAGAGAAATGCAGAATTTTTGAGTGTACTATGAGTAAAATGATAGCACATTGGTTTTTGTATAAGTCTTGCATGCAAGGGCATGGTGGGAGAAGGCCACTTGGCTAGCCCTTGTGGATCCTTTTTGCCGCCCCTACAAGGGGTAAGTGGGATGAGTTTTTATTAAAACTTGTCCCACAATTTGCAAATGCGGGTATTTTCAAAGTTCGATATTTAAAAAGGTACGATTTGTAGTCGTTTTTCGTAAAACGTAAAAATAGTACGAGACACGAAAAATAAAAACGAATGTAATAAAAATATTTCTACGACATTTTGAAAATATAAACGTCGATGCTTAACGTAGGATTCTCCGGTTCTTCGTTGACGTTACTTAATTTGCAAACGTAAACCCTAATTTCTTCCGGTTAATCGTGAGTTCATAACTTAACATAAAAATGAAAATTATAATTAATACTCGCGAATAAAATAATGACCTGAAATTGACGGATTGTCACATTATTATTCATATTATCATGATTGTGTACCTCAGCAAGAGCATCTGAACCATAATGAGATAAATTCTCTATGAGAGCAACTTTGGCAGTGTTGAGTTCATCACAATCACAGTCATATGCATCCAAATCATTAGCTTGATAAGCAGCATTGTTAATAATGACAGTCTATGTGGCTTGACCTTTTGGAATTCATGGATCTGCCAAAAATGCAAGTTGTAACAGATAACAGTCCTTTGTTTCCCAGAATTGCTTCCACTTGCTCCTGGAGTGTATGTCCTTGTAGTACCCGTAGCTA
>BQNB010007561.1:0-93088 GCA_026074375.1 Tanacetum coccineum
TATGTAATTTCAAAGAATTAACAGAAGGACTCAAGATTTAAGCAATAAAGCCGAAGACTTTGCATCCTTGGCACAAGAACTTGGTAAGGCAATGGAACATAGAAAGTGGTGGCAAATATGATCAATTTTTGCAGCAAATCCATTTCCTGGCCATATTTATTCCAAGCATAAGCAACGGATACACACTACAGTTTTCTCACATTGCAACCCATTTGTGGCCGAGAATTTTATTGTAAGTTTGTTCAAGCATATATATGCTACTATATTACAAAGTTAATTAACCCAAAGATTGCGAACAATGTTTAGTGTGTATCATGTATATTATGTGTGGTTTCTACGTACCGCACTACTACTAACTTGGCGTGTAGTCTTGAAAAAGGTTTACCGCGAAATCATTGTATTTAACATTTTAACTTTATGATGTAAACACGGAAAACTTTTCGTTTACATAGGTTAGTTGTACTATTTGTTTTTAGGTATGAAAAGCCGATTGTGGCTTGTAGAAAATGTAGGCTATATTTCTGGAGCTGTTTGCTCTTAATTAGAGGTGGAGAAATTGAACATTAATTTAAAACCACTTGTATTTATGTCTCAATCCCAGCTTATGGTAAATGTTTTTGTTTTTAAGTATGAAAAGACGATTGTGCTTGTAGAAAATGTAGGCTAATCTTTCTGAGCTTGTTTGTTCTTAATTAGAGGTGGAGAAATGACATAATTTAAAAAACCTTGTATTTATGTCTCAAATTCCCAGTTATGGTAATGTTTTTTGTGTCATAATACAATAAAATCAATTCAAAATGAAAACATGTGAAACAGGCCAAAACCCAAAGCGCAAAGCAAAGTCGATAATATAGATAAATATTGAAAATGAAGTAATGAGATATAAATCATGTGAGAAATCGTCAGCTAAAGAAACTTTGGTATCTATAATAGGAGAAAAGCGCATGTATCTCAACTACAGTATCTACATCTAAGCTAAAAAACTACGGGCAACCTTTTTTGCGAACTATTACAATCATTTTTTTCATCAGAATTTCTGAGATCTCGGTATGCTGTGGCAATTTTAACTGTTTAGACTCCATGATTAGGGACTTTCTTACTCATTGCCGTGGTGTATTCTTATCTCTTTTAGTTATATGAGGAGAGTAAAAGTTGACGATTACTGAGAAGAAGTTGTTCCTCATTATAATCAATTTCTTTGAGTCAGATTGTGTTTTAAAAACTCTTGAAGTTCCCGGTGTAATAGTGAAGTCCATTTATACTCCCTCCATTAATATGTAAATATATACTTCGTTGATCATGAAATTCTCATCATCGACTCCCGCCTTTTTGGCAAGCCCAGAAATTTTTAGTTCTCTTTCGTTGAGGTTGAAAGTTTTCTATCACATGGAATTCATTATATTCCACTTAAATTAGTCATCAGCTAGTTCGTGGGATCTGGAGTTCTTGGATCGGTTGTTGTTGTCCTTGGATCGGTTGTTCTTCAGCAAGTTGCTAAATAATTTTAGGTCTAAGATGTGGGAAACTAGAGAAAGATGGGGACAAGGCTATGAATGAAGAGAATAAAAGAAAAGCAGGAGATAATAAAACCTTTTGCAGCAAACCAAGAGCCATGAAGATATCAAGATTGGTTAGAGATTTTTTGCAGTTTCAGTTTATCGATTGTGCTAACCCCACCATGACGGCGTTAACCCGCTTAAAATCATGATCATTTGAGACATCATGAGAAGTCAGGCCGAAAATTGAAACCAAGATGGCGGCACTAACCCTGCTGGAATTTGGTTCAACTAGAAACCGAAAAGCCATATAGAGATCAACACCAAAATCAAGGCATCAAGGAACAAGAAGATTGAAGAACACAAAGATTAATAAGATTAGGGGGAATATGTTGGAAAGATATAATCCCATTAATCTTTGTATAGTACTTAGGTTAGATAAAAATCTGTATTTTACTGGTTTGGGCCAGCAGGCCAACAAACCCAATAGATAGAAAACGATGTCAGTTTTAGGTTTAGAAAATTATGTCGTTTACTTTTATTGATAAAGGGACATGTCTGTTGGTTCTATAGAACCATCACAACCCTTTGTATCATACCGATTCAACATGTATAAATAGGATAGGAATTTCTGTAAACAATCAACCCTTTCATATTTTATATATTATCAGATTCATTAGGGTTCTACCCATCTTCCTGTTCTTTTTTATTCTTGTATGATGATGATTAATCATGATGTAGTTTGATCATATTCGATCCTGGAAACATGAATAAGATCTGTATAACAAGGCGGGAGTCGATGATGAGAATTTCATGATCAACGAAGTAGATCTTTATATGAAGGATAAATGGAATTCCTTTACACGGGACCTTCAAGAGTTTTTAGAACAGCAATCTGACTCAAAAGAAATTGATTATAATGAGGATCAACTTCTTCAGATCGTCAACTTTATTCATATAACTAAAGATAGATACACCACGGGAATGAGTAAGAAAGTCCCTAATCTTGGGAGGTCTGAACAGTTAAATATTGCCACTGCATACCGAGATCTCAGAAATTCTGTGAAAAAAATGATTGGATAGGTCGCAAAAATAGGTTGCCCTAGTTTTTAGCTTAGATGGTAGTTACTGTAGTTGAGTATATGCTTTCCTATTAAGATACCAAAGTTTTCTTTAGTGAGATTTCTCTCATGATTTATATCTCATTACTTCATTTTCAATATTTTGTTTATTATCGTTTGCTTTGCTTTGGGTTTTGCCTGTTTCTGTTTTCATTTTGAATTGATTTTTGTGATTATGATCACACAAAAACATTTACCATAAGCTGGGATTGAGACATAAATACAAGTGGTTTTAAATTCTGTATCATTTCTCCACCTCTAATTAAGAACAAACAAGCTCAGAAAACTGACCCGATTAGCCTACATTTTCTACAAGCACAATCGTCTTTTCATACTTAAAAACAAATAGTACAACTACCAATGTACAAGTTTTCGGGTTACATCATAAAGTTAAAATGTTAAATACAATGATTTCGCGGTAAACCTTTTTCAAGACTACACGCCAAGTTAGTAGTAGTGCGGTACGTAGCAACCACGCATAATATACATGATACACACTAAACATTGTTCGCAATCTTGGGTTAATTATCTTTGTTAAATAGACAAATATATGCCTTTGAAACAAACTTCATAAAATCCGGCACAAATGTTGCAATGTGAGAAAACCTGTAGTGTGTATTTGTTGCTTATGCTTTGAATAAATATGCCAGGAAAGGATTTGCTGCAATAAATTGAACCATATTTGCGCCACCACTTTCTAATGTTACATTGCCGTTAACAAGATTCTTGTGCCAATGATGCAAAGACTTCGCTTTATTGCTTAAATCTTGAGTCCATCTGTTAATTCTCTAAATTACAAACAACGAGAAAAAGGTTAACTTATAATAAAAAAAAGAAAACAATTATTCACTAATGATATTTCATATTTATTATATAAAAAACGTATCACATGCCCCCCAAAAAAATTCTTACATGAAAATTCCATCTGATCTATAAAAAAAAAAAGAAGCTTATTTCTTGAGCTTCTCACTGCAGAAGAAGCGTCATTCTGGACAAAGTCGGTAAAACAAGATCCAGTAGATACCCGTTGACAAAAAATTTCATTAAATCATCAATGAATTAGTAATACTTATAACTTTAGTAGTTACCCCGGCTTTTCTATATTTAGCAATAATCTCCTCTGGGCGTTGGATCAGCATTGTCATCATCGAATAACTTTTGTCTGTCACTTCTCTTTCCTGCAGCATAAGATGTAAAACATTACTCGTACTACTTATATAAAGCATGGGTGAAGAACTATTCGAACATACCAATTTACCTCTTTTTGTTTTGTATATGATACGAGGCCACTACTAATACAGGTTTATCAATTTCTATGTCATATGCATTGATATATACTAGTAATTAGCTTTAGAGACGCTACTGGTTTATAGAAAAATTCAACGTCAAACCGATAAAACCTGCACTAGAAATAAGGCCTTTTTGAAAATTCTGATAACCTATATCAAGCTCTACATCTTCCTGATCATTTGTAATACTTTCAAGCGGATCTGGAAATGGATCCTTTGAAAAGATTCGGTCCAGATTGCCAAAACCTGATTTAAAATCTTCATGAAAGTTGATGTCGTTATTTTCTTTTCCTGGTCTAAATCCTTTAAGTATATGAGCAAGTGCTCCAGGGACACCTTGTGTCAATTAACCGGTCAATATTACCACCGATGGATAAGCAAATTATTAGTCGCGAGCAAGACATAATTACATAGACTTTCAACCTACTTTTTCTTTTGATTTTGGGAACTGTTAACCGCGGCCTCTAGTGCAGCTGCAAGCACTTTATCATGAAGAGAAGGCAAAGACTCCAAATCCCTACAGAAACAAATGATAAGATCGTTTAGCACATCTAGGATATGTTTTACAAATAACTTATATACGCAGCGGAAATTAAAGAACAATAAGTTATTAAACAAGGTTTTCTTCATTGAACGTTTCCCTATTATCCCAACTATAACTTGGGGCTACACCAATTAATTATGGTGTACTAACTAACTAACTTTGTGTACACACACACCTTTACTATTCGACTCTCATCAGTCGACTATGCTATGGATGGATATAAAACCTATGAGTCTATGTCTCTTTATATAATAGAGACCACATACAAATGGAATTCTATAAAACATTATATAATTAATATAATAAAAACCATCAATATTTTCAAAGATTTTAAACATATCTTATACCATTATAAAAAGAAAACAAAACAAACCAAAAAAAAAATTAATATTTTAAAATAAAATAATTATAACATTATTATTAATGACATTAATTATCATTAATGAGATTGACCACATTAATGACATTAATTAGTATTTATCATTATACTAATGACGTTTAAGTTACATCTTGTAACTTCCCAATCATTAATTTATAGTCAAACTCCATCTTTTGTAGAATTCCAATTTGTCGATTAAGTCCTTCTTGTTTCATTCTTTTGTTCTTTTGTCTCATCAAATCTATAATTCCCAACAATCTTCCCCTAATTTGATGATGTAAAACAAACAAAGTCGTGTACGAACTTCATCATAAAGCCAAAGCTTCCCCTGAAGTTGAGATGTAATCATCTCCCTGAATGAAACAAAATCTTCCTTTGTAGATAGCTTCCCCTTAACTTATGATCATGCCACCACACATAATAAGCTGCAAATCATATCTTTATAATCTTCTTCCCCTTTTTGTAATCATCTAATAGGGGTCTTCTGTAGATATGCAACTTGGATCATAACACACTACAAATCTACATTTTCTACAAGCACAATCGTCTTTTCATACTTAAAAACAAATAGTACAACTACCAATGTACAAGTTTTCGGGTTACATCATAAAGTTAAAATGTTAAATACAATGATTTCACGGTAAACCTTTTTCAAGACTACACGCCAAGTTAGTAGTAGTGCGGTACGTAGCAACCACGCATAATATACATGATACACACTAAACATTGTTCGCAATCTTTGGGTTAATTAACTTTGTATATAGTACATATATATGCTTGAAACAAACTTCATAAAATCTCGGCCACAAATGGTTGCAATGTGAGAAAACTGTAGTGTGTATCCGTTGCTTATGCTTGGAATAAATATGGCCAGGAAATGGATTTGCTGCAAAAATTGATCATATTTGCCACCACTTTCTATGTTCCATTGCCTTAACAAGTTCTTGTGCCAAGGATACAAAGTCTTCGGCTTTATTGCTTAAATCTTGAGTCCTTCTGTTAATTCTCTGAAATTACATAACACGAGAAAAAGGTTAACTTTAATATAAAAAAGAAACAAATTATTCACTAATGATATTGCATTTTATTATATAAAACGTATCACATGCAATCTCTACATGATAATTCCAGCTGTTCTAGAAGCTTATTTCTTGCTTCTTCAGCTGCAGAAGAAGCGTCATTCTAGACAAAGTCGGTAAAACAAGATCCAGTAGATACCTGTTGACAAAAAATTTCATTAAATCATCAATGAATTAGTAGTACTTATAACTTTAGTAGTTACCCCGGCTTTTCTATATTTAGCAATAATCTCCTTTGGGCGTTGGATCAGCATTGTCATCATCGAATAACTTTTGTCTGTCACTTCTCTTTCCTGCAGCATAAGATGTAAAACATTACTCGTACTACTTATATAAAGCATGGGTTGAAGAACTATTTCGAACATACCAATTTCCTCTTTTTGTTTTGTATGTGATGACGTAGGCACTACTAATACAGGTTTATCAATTTCTATGTCATATGCATTGATATATACTAGTAATTAGCTTTAGAGACGCTACTGGTTTATAGAAAAATTCAACGTCAAACCGATAAAACCTGCACTAGAAATAAGGCCTTTTTGAAAATTCTGATTACCTATATCAAGCTTTACATCTTCCTGATCATTTGTAATACTTTCAAGCGGATCTGGAAATGGATCCTTTGAAAAGATTCGGTCCAGATTGCCAAAACCTGATTTAAAATCATCATGAAAGTTGATGTCGTTATTTTCTTTTCCTGGTCTAAATCCTTTAAGTATATGAGCAAGTGCTCCAGGGACACCCTGTGTCAATTAACCGGTCAATATTACCACCGATGGATAAGCAAATTATTAGTCGCGAGCAAGACATAATTACACAGAATTTCAACCTACTTTTTCTTTTGATTTTGGGAACTGTTAATCGCGGCCTCTAGTGCAGCTGCAAGCACTTTATCGTGAAGAGAAGGCAAAGATTCCAAATCCCTACAGAAACAAACGTAATCACGTCATGGGTATCGTCTTATATGTGACTGCTTACAGCTTGAGTGTCCTAACATATAGCCATGATACCTGATATTATCACCATCATTCCAGTAGAGAGAGAAACACCACTTCTGATCTATTCGTCTACATAAGAACAAAATTTAAAAGATTTATAGATTTTGTGCTGTTTGAAAAACTCTAGTAATTCCAGAATAATACCATGGCAATCTGTCCATTCTCTATAGAACTCAGAGTCCTCTCCATATTGGCCTTGAAACTCCACCTTAATATCGACATTAAAGAGGTTTTACTTTCACCAGTTCTAGGTGGGGCAAAGATCTGCATAAAGATAAGTGTCAACGTACCAAATTCAATACACATTTAGATAGTATTTCTTTTTGTATGCGTGTGAGAAAGAAAAATATACAGATCGGATTTCCATTTATCCAGATTGATAGAGTAACACCAATCCACAAGTTTTATCATTTTTTTTCAAAGTTGAAGTCCAACAACAAGACTTCTCAAGTTTTACTTTAGG
Source organism: Tanacetum coccineum (assembly GCA_026074375.1). NCBI lineage: Eukaryota > Viridiplantae > Streptophyta > Magnoliopsida > Asterales > Asteraceae > Tanacetum > Tanacetum coccineum. The sequence goes on from BQNB010007561.1 coordinate 7,370, forward strand.
CAGTGGTTTATCGTTCCCCTAACAAAACACGAGTTATTATTAATGAAATGGATGGCCCAAAGTGCACTTATAAGCTTACAACCTCTAAGATGAGTTAATATCTTATAAGAAAAATTATCTGACGGGTCAATTACCGATACTTAACCCATTTGATATAGCTACACCTGAACCGCAGATTTTAAAGGGTATAAGCACAGAGCGTCCTTGCAACAAAGTAAAACAAGTGAATCCATTGCACTCTGTCCAAAATTTGTATTCTCGGACTGAGAAAGATGTTCGTTCTTTGGTTGATCTACTTCAGTAGAAGGTTCCTTTTTTGCTGCAACATCTTTGGTTGACTTTGATGACCCCTTTTGTTGCACCGGCTCAACTACGGAATTATGCCACTCTGAAAGAATATGTGTAACATTGGTTTCATAAGTTAATATAGCACAAGCTGTAAATAAAATATCGTGAAGTTTGCCTAGACTTGTCATACATACCTATAACGTGCATGGATATAGCAGTTGTGTCCTTTTTTAATTGCACTGGTTTAGAGTTGAACGTCCGATAATCATAGCCATCATATACATATAACGTTGCATCCTTGGTACATACAAACATCAACTTATCTACAGGTTTGTCAAGATCCTTTGGACGTGCGCCTTTTGAGCTTTTGACATGACCGCCATTATACACAAATGATTTTTTCAGGTCACGGAAATTAATGGAGTGCTAGGGTTAGGTAAAGAATCGGTTAGGAATGAAATCGAGAATGTATTCATATCAAGCTGACAGTTAGAATATTTCCATTTGCATCTATACGTCGCTCAGTTAAACTTCATATGACGAGGCCATTGTTAGGTTTAACTAACGGCATGCAATCTATTACTCTATTTCTTAACATAAAGGTATAGCCAGCTTTCAAGATTGACAGTCGCGACGTATTCCCAAACCACAAGAGAATATGGTTGGCTTTATTGGCCAGCAAGCTGTGTGATCAAAAAAAAAGTAAGCAAACAGAATATTGCCACCCCAAGGCTTATTAATGTACTTGTTTTACATTTACACTATACTTGTCTGGATGGCATTGAACAAGTTTTCCTGAGCCTTTGAGGTAAACCTTCTATGTAACCTTTTGTACAACCTGAAACAAATAGCAGTTTTGCAATTTAGAGAATCAGGTTAACCTGCATTTAGGTCGGATTATATTTTTATTATGTCCAAGCGTCTCAGATAAAGATTACCTATATTATGTGTTATTTGCATAGAAAACCAACCTAGTTTCTAACTTTTCATGTTTTAGTCCAACAAACATTTTTATATATGGATCATAAAAAGATGCATTGGTGTTCCGTTTGGGTTATTTTGCAATTCGTGGTGTTAAAAACGCCTATAAAATAAGAAAGGAGGTGTTGCGGGTCAACCCAACCAGGCCCGTACAAGAAATTCCTGTTTTGACTCTGACTTGACCCACTCCTCTAAGTATGAGAATATATAATATATTAAAAGAAATGATCTTACGCTTCAACATTGTTGACAAAGCTAGTTTGGTGGACATCTTCGCCATAATAAAACTGAACAATGGAAGCAACAACATCACGAACTGTGTAATCATATAAATATTTCAGGCACTCAAGATTCTTTATAAGGCACCTTTGTAGATATATCCACTGAGAGCCGTATTAACCAAACTGCAAGGTTGAAATATCGACAAATTAAAATATCATTTATTGTGTGTAGGTGAAATTAACAGTTGAAGAATATTACTACTAGTTTACCCGTCAAGGCCAGTAATTTTTCACGGCCAGCCATGCAATGAAGATACTACTCTTGTGGGCAAAGACCCGATCAATAATATAACCATCACCCCGACAAGTCAAATCCCAAGGATATAAGGATGATGTACAGAAACAAGATCATACTGTATATATTACAATAATGTGTCTTCTATTTCAGGAATATACAGGGCATTATATCTCATAAATTCACTACTTCCACAATTAACAATCAAATTGCTTTCCTAAGTACTTCCTCCGTCCCAAAATTATTGTTCATCTTTCCTTTTCGGGATGTCCCAAATTAATTAAGGATATTTGATCTAGATTACCACATTACCCTTACTTGAAATTATATTTACCAACTTTATAGACTAAAAGTAGCCCATCTTTCAGCCGTTGCAGCACCAGCAATAAGAAGTAACCATTGGTATCCTTGCTGTTTCTTGCAGCAGCAGCAGCGACCATCTTTGAAGACAAGTCTCTGTTACTTTTGAAGAATAAATTGCTTGCTGGGTTCCTGATTCCGTTGATGACAGTAGTTAGCAAGAAATGTATTTCTGCAAAACAATGGTTTTACTTCAAATACCCTGAACTTTTGTATATATAAATGACAACGACTATTTGGTTCCCAAAATGACGCCTTTTGCAACTTTGACATATCCAACCACACCATATTCTCAAAACAATGGTTTTACTTTGAAACACACTAAACTTCTAATGTTTATTAAGAATTAACTTTAGGCTGTTTGTTGTCGTATGTGTAGAGATTTGTGAATTATCAAGCAAACGGTTAAGATAAAGGGTCATAAAACAAGATGGTCGAGTGCACGACGCAAACTGAAGATCGAGTGCTGCACAAAAGACAAAAGCAATATGGTTCTGCACAGAACCATCCCAGTTAAACTGCATCATTTTTTCAAGTTTTACAACTTAGATGATGGTTTTGCTTATTTTTTACACACAAGATCAAAGACATATGAGTGTGTGGTCTAATTTCGTAATTTGATCTTAAGCTATTTGTGTATGGTTTTTTAGGCTGTCCTCTCTTTTTGGTCACTGGGATTATGAAATTACTGGAGGCTTAGTTGTTTTCAACTGTGCGTCTTTTGGAATTAAAAGACAGACCACTTGCGGGCTGTTCATGACTTTTTGAACACTAAAAATGATTTCCTTTCATAGTGTGTTGGTAAACAGTCATACCCAACGAATCATGTGGATCTGCATTTTCTTTTGATACTTTCTAAAAGTTGGTTCAGATTCATAAATTTTGTATTGGATGCTAATTGCTCTTGCAATTCGTTTGGTCAATGATGTTTTGTTTAGTTTTATGTGATTTTTCTCAAACTAAATGTCGATGGCTTATTTAGTCGTTTTTTCTTTCAATTGTGTGCTAATTTCTACTGCAAGACTGCCACCTAAGCTTGTAGTCTTAACTCCGCATCTGCGTTTCTGCAGTACACTCCCATCATGTTGCATTTTTTAACACGTTGGTTAAAATTGCTCGAAAAATGTCCGTTTTGACCTGGAAAATGTTGCTGTCACAGTGGGTTAATGGGTCAACTATGGAGTAACTACAGGGCTGCAACTCTTTCTTTTTATTTTGGTTGTATCATGTATGATGTGTTGAAACAGCCTACGTCCAATAACATCAACTATACACCTAAAAGATATTGGTGGTTTCATGGTATAGTTGTACCATGTATGATGTTGTTTGTTTTGTTAAGGTGCAATCTGTTTTTTTAACCTGAAATGTTTAGTAAAATTGTGATGGTCAAAGTAATAAATTTATTTAAAAAGAGATAGATAAATATGAACTAATTTCAAAAACATCTTCAACGACGACTTAGTTGCAAGATATTGGGACGAATGAATCATTCCAATACGGGAGTATTCAGCCACTACAGTACAGGTAAATTAGTTAAACAACTTCTCGTAGCTTCATTAGCTACCATGAAAGACTATGTTTACAAGTGATACGCTGCAGCAATCTAAAATATAGCGGGGAGTCAATGTGCCTACTCTTTATGCGTATAAGTCCGCACTAAACAGGCTCGAAGAAAATCAAAACATGACCTAAGTTTACATTAGCTACCATATGATAAGCAACTTCAGGCGCTTCCAAAATAATACTAGCAAATTTCTAATGGTGGTGGGAGACAAAACTATCATAAAGTAATGGTATGCAATCTATATTATTTCTTAAGATAAAGGTATAGCCAGCTTTCAAAAAGTAAACAAACAGAGGTACCACACAAGGTACTCGTATTGCCACCCAAACACATACACGTACGGTTAAGCTATTCGGGGTTCTAGTATCGCCTCGAGTGATATCAAAAGTAGCTTTCTTGTGGTAAACAAAGCATCTAACATCTTTTCGGCAGCTATCCAGGCAAAATGTTCCATATACATATGGTCCATAGACTTCAGACCTTTTGGCCAACTAAAGTCAAAAGAGGTTGGGCTAACGAAAGTAGTTGTTATAGTTAACATATATATAATTTGATAAAAATAAATAGTTATGAACATCAAGTGTGCTGAACCAATGGTGCAGGATTAGGTTACAACAAATGAAACAACTAAAGTGATATTAGATGAATAGATACACATACATGTTGAGTGCACAAAAACATACAACAACGCCAGAAAGAAAAAAGAAAAAAAAATGTTATTCAGCAAGGGCAGCTTGGACTCTGATTCCATTATGTGGCTGAACAACAGGCTTGTTCTTGTTCCTGTGCTTCTTCTTGTTCTTGTGGGGGATAACCACCTTGTTCATCCCAAGTGGCTGAATATCATCTTCCTCAAAAGAAGCAGCAGCAGCGGTAGGCATGATTGGAGAGCTGCTGATATTAAAATGTAAAATTAGAGAATGAATAAAGGGGCATCAATCATGTAATATTGATGAGTGAGTAAGGGAACAAAACCTTGATAAATTTTTAGTGAGGGGATCGTGTGATCCAGTTGGAGCATAAAGATAGCGACCATTATCGACAAGAGCAACAAATGCCTGGAGAAGCATGTCCTTCCTTCCGCTGAAGTTGTGGTCTTGTATACCGAAGTTGACAACATCAACAGCTGTTATGTTGGCTCCTCGTATCAAAGTTGCAAGGTCTTCCAAGTCAGGGATGGTGGTGTGGAGTTGACTGATAATAAACATATATATTATGTAAAAAAAATCCATCCATCCAGAGAGAAATGTAGTAAATAATTAATTAAATTACCCTCCGGCAAACATAACAAGCCTTTTATTTGGAAGAGGGTTAGAGTAAAGACCAAAATTGGCCCACAAAAGACAATTAGGTAGTTGTAGAGAGCCGGCGAACTCTAAACCTGAGTAACAACAAAAGAGGATAGCAGAATTAATGAAGTTGATGATGATGATGATAAAAAAGCAGGCAAGGGAAATGCGTACGTACGTTTAAAAGTAGACCAGAAATACTTAGGATCACGAGAAGGTTTACAATACAAACCAAGCGCTCCCATTGTGGTAAATCCCACCAAATTATCTGGATGAGCTTCCAATTTTGCGCTAAAATAGAGTTCGATAGCATCGGTTTGAGCTTTCATCAAACCCAGCCCACCGTACATTCCGCACATAAAACCAGAATTGTCCACACAAATCATAGTAACCTGCACACAGACAGACAGATTGTAAAATTTTAGATAATAATAAAAAATAGTTTATTTTCTAATTAATTATGTTATTAATCGATCAACCTCGGCCATTGATGATGATGATGATAATGAAATGATGATTAGGTTTCCTTCCTTCCTTTCCCCTTTTTGCAGAATTGTGAGAATACCGGTGTCCCCCCTATTGAAAGGCTAATTTGATTCCTTGATTATTATTGATAACAACTATCCTATATATATAGGATACAAGAGAACATTCCCATGGGCTTAGGCCCAATACAAATTAATGAATAATAAATGTCTTGACTAATAAATGTCTTGACTTGACTTGAATGTTTGAATGTTGACTTAACTTTCAATGTTGACTAATACGCCCCCGCACTTGGAGCGGGAGGAGGCCTGACCACCCGAAAACTCACCCTTTTTTTATATGTAAATAAATACAAACATATATAAATACATAACAAGGATCAGGATCCGCAAAATCAATGAAACCGGAAGTAGTATAGAGTGTTTCCGGGTCGTTATGTCCCAACGAGGCTTGAATTGAAAATCGAATGACGAATTGATGATTGATGTTTGAATATGACAAGGATATGATTGGGCACTAAACCTAATAAGCAAATGTACACAAAGATAAGCTTTTTTTTCCTACCCTGAACCCCAATCCCGATTTTAGTCCAAGTCCCCAAAAAGGGATGATTTTAAAAAGTCGTTTTTAGCCAAAACGCAAAACACGAAAGTTGTTCACAACATGTTTTTAAGCAACTTTAATAAAGACACCTTGTGAAAATAAGCATTTTATAAGCTCCAAAAAGTCAAATTAGCTGCTGATTGCAGAAAGTTGCTTAAACTTTTAGTTTTTGGTATTTTGGACACTACAAACTCAAAATAAGCTCAAATTCAAAAAGGAGAGATGTTTTGGAAAGCTTATATGTTGCTTAATCTGATTCCAAAAAGCTTTTTCAACCAAACACAACTTAACTTAACTCACTTTGCATCAAAAAGTAGTAAACTCTAAAATTTTCCTAAATAAGCCAAAATAAAAATAAGCTAGAATCACCAATAAGCCAAACTGAAAAGTGGGCTTTTGGAAATAAGCTCACTAATGAGTCCTTATTAATCCCACCTATTTAATTTTTTAAATAAGCCACTGAAATAAGCACTAAAATAAGCAAATTAAAAATCCAACAGTTTAACTACCGGTACTAACTTGGAGTTAGTACCGCTGGCTTAAAGTTAGTACCGCTGGCTTAAAGTTAGTACCGCTAGCTTAAATAAAACACAATAAAATAAGAAACAAGCAAATAAGCTAAAACAGATATTTAACTATCCCTAATGAGCACTCATGCATAAGAATAAGCAACTAGAATGAACTAGAATGACAAATAAGCTAAAAAACTAAAAACTGATAACCTCTTAAAACTACTTTGCAAAGACAAATAAGCTTAAATAAGCTCTGCTAGATACAGTAAACGAAAATGGGCTTAATCTACTCTAAAAAGCTAAACAAATCTTAAATAAGCAGAAGTAATAAGCTAATAAGCAAAAAAAATGAAACAACAGTACTAACGGTACTAACTTGGAGTTAGTACCGCTAGCTTTAAAGTTAGTACCGCTTGTTCTAAAAATCTCTTAAAGTTTTCAAAAATCATTTTTCTTTTCAAACTGATTAAAAACAGATTATCAAATAACAAAATAAGACACTTATAAGCAGACTTTAATTAAGAATAAGCACTTAAATAAGCTGAATCAATCCAACAGCATTAACTCATAACCAACAGTTTTATCAAATGAACTAATAGTACTAACTAAGAGACTTGCACAAATCACTTTTAAACTGACAACTAATCAAGATAAGCACTAAACATACTGATAAAGCACAACTAAGTAAACATAAGTAACAGATAAGCACTATTAGCAGTTCTACAGTAAATAAGAAATATAAGAAAAAGAGAGACTTACAACACCCTTGCTCAAAACAGGGCTAAACCAAGAATCTATAAGCTCTAGCTTGTATAAAACAAGCTAGTGAGAGTCCATAAGCCCATCCAGAACTGGCTTAACATCCATAAGCTGTGGTATATTTGAGGGTGATTTTTTTTGTGATTTTCTCTTAACTACTTAACTTTTTAAATTTACTTAGTTAAAGCAGCTTATAAATAAGCTGTATTGATAGCTTTTTGAACACAAAACAACACAATTTAAGAAACTTAGCACTTGGAATTGTAAATTGACTTAAAACCTCAAATTGCATTAAAACTTAAAAGTGTTACAAAGCTGAAAGTAAAAGCTGTAAATGACTTTAAAATAAGGTAAGTTATATTGAAAATTAAGCTAAGATATTCTAAGATTAACTCGTTGCCTCAAAGGCTTACAAAAGGCTCTATTTATAGCCGAAGTCTTCATCTCTTGGACTTGCAGCTTGTGCTTCTTTGTAGAGACAAAAACCAAGTGTGCTTGTTGTGTGAGGTGATTCTAAAATAAATCCCAGCTTTCAATTTCTTTTGTGCTTCTTTGGAGTCAATCACAGCCATTTAAAAGCTTGGAAAGAGGTGAGGGATTGCCAACATGGCACTTATACAGCTGGGGGGGATAGAGGAGTGGTTGAAATGATTTCTCTAGGGTGTTGAGTGTTTTGCAGGGAGAAGGCATGGGTCGACATCCCTACTCTGCACCTGGGTTTTATTGGGCGGGAAAAAATGAAGTTTGGGTAGGTTGGCAGCTTTGTCCCCTCAAATCTTATAACTTCAATGCAAACTTTGCCCGGTTTGCAATTTCAACCCTTGACTTTTAATTCTTGTAATACAACTTGAGGTTTGTCAATTATAGTCCCTTAAGTTGTATTTTCTTCATTTGGTTGACTTTTGACTTTGTCCTTTCCATTCCGTGCTTGGTTTTGTTTGTTTTTGGCTTACTTTTTGTTCCTTTTCTTGAATATCTGTTTCCTGCACAATACAAATGCAAAACATACAAATACAATGTATTTTTGGTACGTTTTTAGTCATTTAAGTCCGTTTTTTAATGGAAAATGGTATGTGTAATTAAGCACATACCAAAATCTCCCATACTAAGGTATTTCCGTGTCCTCACGCAAATATTTTTAGATTTTCCTCTTTCTTTTCTTAACATGCTTGAATTTCTTTATTTTATCAACACTGGGATCATAAAATGAGAAGCGCCCATAGAATAATCTACGGATACCCTGACGGATAATTTCATCGTCCCTGATTTTTCATTAGTTCCAAACCAAGCAATTAAACAAGATCATTTGTCAATATAAGTCTAAATGTTGAGCACTCATACTTATGACTTGTGAACTTTTAACTCCCAACATGGATATACGATTTAAATGTGTGTACTCATTTCAACTCAACCATAGATCAACTTATTTCCATAGTCATAATTCAAGATTCATGACTCGAAGCAACAACTTATTAGGCCCTTGTAACTTGATTTTAAAGAACGAAATTTTAACTGAAGAACTTTTTGCAACATCTTCATAACATTAATCATAAGTTCTTAAAGCTAGGAATGTGTTGATTAGTTTGAACACCTACCTAGGCCTTGCTCCCTAGTAGGATATCACAACCAACGACCGGTGTTCTTAGTTTGAACCCTCACCTAGACCTCGCTTCCTGGTGAGATATCACAACACACCAAATCCCTAGAAGTAAAGATGTTTTAGTTTGAACCCCCACCTCGTGGTTAGCGAAATGGGATATCACGGCACATCTTTTATATAACACCCTGTGTTTTCAAGTCATTGACGACATCGATAAATCCACAATGTACCTTTTTGTATTGTACGCATTTGCTTTAAATCATAAATGTTAAGCTAAATCGCGTAAGCTAAAAATTAGCGTTCAATGTAAACGGGCATCTGTAGGTCTCAGCCCTAGATAGATCTTTTAAGCCTGTGAAGGGTATAGAGTACTAATGTAATCAAAAGTAAATCTGTGAGAGTCTGATAACACAATCTATTGTTCACGCAGAAAATAAACAATAGTGCTAAAGAAGAATTACTAAGAACAATACTTTGATCCTCTATGGATCTTTTTCTATTAATTGTAAAGTGTTTTTGATTGGTAAATCATACATCAAAACCTAAACCGTATGGTTTCATTTATAGATATGAAACCCTAAACTACTTTCCCTAGAATTACGATTCCATAAGTCTATCTAATACTTTTCATCCCTATCCATAGTTTAAACGAACTAAACTTATCCTGGAGTAATTACTTTACTCTACCAGGACTAATATCATAAGCAGCAGGAACTACATACCCGCTAGTAGCAACTATTACACTATCAGTAGGAATTACACTATCAGTAGGAATTACTCTATCAGTAGCAATTACTCTACCAGTAGGAACTACATACCTACCAGTAGGAACTAATAAATACAAATATTCCTAACAATCCTCCCCTAAACTGGATTTTAACATAGTTAATGTCCAGTTTCTAGATAGATCTTTTGAGGATTGAAACAGCAGCAATAACTTGAACTTGAGCACTCCAGCAGCAACAAAAAATTCCATAGCATGAACTCAGAATCTCCACAGCAGCATAAGAGTCATCAATTCAGGTTATAACTATTCTCATCACTTTCCATGGTGTGTTAACTCCTGGAAGAGGTGAATCATAGAAAATAAATGGATTTGATGAAGCCTTTACCAAGTAGCCATTTACTCTTGGGCTAGCCAATCTATAGGGTCCTAGAAAAAGGAATGCCATGGAAGATTGGAACCATTTTCAACCACTCCAAACTTGAATTATAGTGGGTTGAGTACTATATGACTTTAGGCAAGTCATCACAGCCAAAAACGGATTTGATTTGTCTTTACCTGGAGCCGTTTGCTCAGGACTAGCCAACTCTTTGTTGTGAGAACACGGTGAGTTGATAACCTTACAATTTTTAGCAAATTGTCAGCTATTAACGGATTTTATAAGCCTTTACCACATAGCCGTTTGCTTATGGGCTAGACAATCCTTGGGACCTAGAAAGGGTTACGCCTATGGTGGATTGCAAACCATCTCAACTTATTGGTACATTAAACATTGGTCAGTTGAGAGACCCTATGGTTTTAAGCAAACCATTACAGCTATATCAATTCATTCTAGTCTAAGACCTGGGAATTGAAACCAAAACTCAATTAATTCTAGCCCTAAGGCCTGGGAATTGATACCCATAATGATGTTGCACCCCAAAAGAGAAACTTTGAAATCAAGATGCCATAAAACCATTTTGCACCAAAATATTTTATCACATGAAAACCAAATTTTGAGCCAAAAAGGATTTAAGCTCAGTAGCAACTCAAAACATTGTGATACCATCCAAAAACCACAAAAACCCCAAAAACCATCCAAAGTGACCTGCAATAAACAAAACTATACATACCAAAAGCAATAAAAATATATACAAGGCAGTAACAAGATACCAGAATCAATCAGAAGGAACACAAGAAGCAAGCTGATTCTTGATGAACTTAATCAGTTGCACAGCATACGTCATGTCATTCCCGACACCATCTACCTCCACTTCCAACTTATGCTTCAGCATCTTCTTCATGAGCTTCTACATAATCGACTCAAGAGAATTGCAGAGTTACAGAAACCGAGCGCATCGTCTCAAGGCCACAAACAATCGCATTCAATGCACAGCCTCACCACGTTTCACACGATGCTCCCCACGCACCTACAACTCAATGAAAAACCATGCGTCCTGACCCAGCTATCTCTAGCGTGACAATCTTCACATCGTGATCATCTCACGCATTCTCCACATATCACCTACATCGTTTACTTTAAGAGAATCTATCAACACCTTAAGATCTCCCCAAAGTATAAGACTAACTCCCTCAGCTGGCTTATCCTGATAATATGTCACCACACGGCCATATATTGTCTTTAAGTCAGTTCTAGAGACCAAGTGAAGAATTTCTCGAAGACTTGTGAAATACTTCCTAGAGTTGTCTTTCTTGTAGATGGCGTTGATCCAAACTAACCCTGTAGGCAATAATTCCCAGTCTACAACAGTATACAAGTTCACAAATGTATCATCATCAGAAGAAGAATCCTCATCAGAAGCATACTTAATACACACTTTAAGTTCAGCTTCAGGATCATTGTCTTCAACAGGAATGGCAGAATGCGAAGTATGAACACCCTTCCGTCCTAATTGCTTCTTCCTGACTCTAAGAGACCTTCTCCTAGTGCCATAGGAAATGAGTTATTGGGCTTTTGCCAAAAACGATCATCATAACCATAAACAAAATTGCTGCTTCTGAAAACCCATTTTTTTGGTTTCATTTCTGATACCTTGTTGCATGGACTTGCTGCTTCCTTTTTTAAACAAGTGACGATTCATTTGCTTGACAATGTTAGGGGTTTATAGAAAAACCCTAATATCATCAAATGTGCAATGATTTGAACCAAGCTTCAAATACATAAACACGACACCGCATTCCTTGATAAATTCGACACCAATAACAACCTTGTGATCCTAGATATCGAGCCACATGGCTCTGATACCAATTGTGAAGATTAAATAAACGTTGATAATCTTCTAGGACCGTTTAAGCCATCTAGGATATAATAACATTGAACATGTAACATATAGCACTACGAATTAAAACAAACAACAATTGTTAATTCACAAGGTTTTACCAAACATTCCAAGCCCTAATATTATTTGATCAGAATAATACGGTTACATCAATGAACTATAACAGGAATCATAAGATTCTTGAGGCTAAACCAAACATATGAACGTCTACAACAAAATGGGGCGTGGTCAATGGACAGTCTACAGCCTTGAATACACACACACACAGTTTAGGTACAAACTATGGAACATCACACTTGTGTACACTAAACTAATGACGCTGTTTATCTCTTTATATAGTAAAGATAACACACCCTATTAGGTTTACAAAGGATAAGAACAAATAAAGATATTAATAAATCTTTTAATCATTTAAGTTTATCTTCAGAATCTTCAGAATCTTCCATCTTTTGAAGAATTCCTCCTTTGCCTTTTAAGTCCTTCATCTTTCATATGTTTTGTCTTATCAACTCAAATATAATTCCTAACACTAACCCTTTCACTCCCCAAATTCACCTAAAAGTTCACATCCCCGAAATGTAATCCCATCCATTTTCCGTTTTTGTTAAAGTTAATCTTACAACCATACACCCCATACAAACACCCCACAACACACACACACAAATAAAATAAATAAACATAAACTATAAAGTCGAAAGAAATAACCCCCCCACAGAGCAAAATGACACCCCATCAAAAAAAAAAAATACCCGCACAACAAACAAGGAACCCCACAATAACCAGAAACAAAATCAATAAAATAATAAAAATACAACCCACAAGAACACACAACAAAAGCAAATCCCCCACACCCTTCACAAAAAACAGAGAAAAAAACAAAACAACCACCAACCGTACCCCCCATGGCCTGCATCAATTTAAAAGCTACCCTTACAAATCCCCCCCACTTGCACGTATGAATAATTGCATGCGCCTCTCGGTCAACGACGGAAAGCATCCTTAACCCCGAATATGGTAATTACATATATGCTATGACAGGTCATTAATGTTGATTTTCTGTCACCCATTCTGATTAATAATTTATTATACACCCTTAGCGCCACGAGAGAATCTCAAACACATATGTGAGGTGATAGATAAACTTTCTGTGCTTTTAATTAGAGGTCACGCATGTTGTGTTATCGAAACACTTTATAAAGAGTAGTTAAATGACCTACAAATTGCTATTGTCTAGGTAAAAAGCCACATTTATATTTGAGGACAAGCAAGGTATTTGATGAGGTGTCATTTTATACACCAGTTTGGGTGATTTAACCCCCCTAACTCATGGCAAATAAGCCCAGATTAAGTGCTTAAATCGTTTGCTTTTACGTTTTTTTAGGCACTTAGATGGAATTTTGAGAATACATGTCCAATGGGCTCCATGGTAGGAAAGACAACTAGACAAGATTTAACGTACCTACACCAACTATCATGATGGAGGAAGAATTTTAAAACTTTGCAAACACTGGCTGAGACGGCGTCACAAACCTAAAAGCGCCGCCATCGTGAACAATCTAGTGAGCGGCGATATAGATAGCTACCAAAACATAACAAAAGATAGATTATATAACAACAAAGTCAACAATACCAATCATGTACCTTCGGACGCCGAGAATCAAAAATTTGTTTCTTAAGAAATGCAATCAACTGAACTGCAGTAGTAAGTGCATTACCCTCCTGTTGGCGACCAATTTCCAGCTGATGTTCAAGCATCCTCTCGATAAGATTGACAGTCAAAGGATACTTCTTATCCACAAACATATGCAATGCAAGCCCATCAACAGTTTCCAACACATGCACACCAGAATAAGGGTATAGCTTCCAGCTTTGAATACTCTAAGTGTGTTGGTTCTTCCACATATCACCGACATCGTTTACTTCAAGAGAATCTATCAACACCTTAAGATCTCCCCAAAATATAAGACCAACTTCCTCAGCTGGCTTATCCTGATAATATGTCACCACATGGCCATATATTGTCATTAAGTCAGCTCTAGAGACCAAGTGAAGAATTTCTCGAAGACTTATGAAATACTTCCTAGAGTTGTCTTTCCTGTAGATGACGTTGATCCAACCTAACCCTGTAGGCAATAATTCCCAGTCTATAACAGGATACAAGTTCACGGATGTATCATCATCAGAAGAAGAATCCTCATCAGAAGCATACTTAATACACACTTTAAGTTCAGCTTCAGGATCATTGTCTTCAACAGGAATGGCAGAATGCGAAGTATGAACACCCTTCCGTCCTAATTGCTTCTTCCTGACTCCGAGAGACCTTCTCCTAGTGCCATAGGAATGTGTTGTTGGCTCAACAGATGGAACAGTAGGTGGTGTTGAAAAATCAGATGATGGTGGAGTAGCAGTAGGTGGAACTGCAGCAGATGACATTTGTGGAACATCAGGTGGAACTTCAGTGTGTGAAGTAGCAGCAAATGGAGCAGCAACAGATGGTTTGGTTGGTGAAACACCAGCAGTAAATGTAGCATCAGCAGTTGATGGATTGGATGCAGGAGGAACAGAAGTGTGTTGAACTACATTGGATTTTGACTTCTTGGAAGTAGGCTGGTCCAAATCTGCACTAGGTCTTTTAATAGACCTCCTGAGTGTTTGAGTTTGCAGATTTTCAACAGCATGTCTAATCCTGTTAAACTCCTCCTGAAGTGTGGCATCAGAAAAAGACTTGACATGTTTCAAAGTCCATCCAGTAGAATAAATGACAGAACTCTGATTCTTGACATAAGTTCTCATAAACTCTTTCTGCTGTGCATATGTCATAGGTTTATTCCTCTTCTCTAAAAACCTCTGTTTTTCAAACTGTCTCCTCCTTTCAGCAATAACTTTGACCATTCTCTCTGCAAAATTTTCTTCAGTTACATCAGGACCAAGTAAATCAGCAGTAAGTCCCTGATTAGCATGTACTTGTCCCATGATATGCATCCAATCATCATCTGTGTAGTACTTTGCAGAATTAAGAACATCCTCTTGTCTCAGTCGTTCCTCTTGTTCTCTAGCCAACTCAGCCATCTCTTCTTCATAAAGTTTCTTTGCTGCCTCTTCTCCCAACCTGTCCTCCTCACGCTGTCGGAATGATCGTTTTCTCACTGGATGTTCTTCCTCTAACATAGGGGACTTTCCTTTGTCAGAAGGAGCAGCAGTAGAACCAGTAGTGTCACCAGGAGGAATAGATGATCCACCAGCAAAAGCATCAGAGGGAATAGTTGAACTAGGAGGAACATCATCCTTCTTGGAATCACCAGCAGGAACAGCTGAATCATCAGCAACAGTAGCAGCTGCCTTGGCCAGCTTAATAAGAGGATCAACATCCTGCTCTTCTTCTTCCTCTATGTCAGATTCTGTTACAACAAACTTCTTCTTTCTCGCTTTCAGTTTATCCTCTAATTCCTTAACCTTCTTTATCAATGTTCCAACAACCTCCTTAAACACCAGCTTGTGAGCAGTTAGATCTGATGCTTGAGAATCTATTTTCTGCACAAGTGAATTCACTAGAGAACACAAAGCTGTTAGTTTTTCAGGGTCTGCAGCACCTCCTGAGGTTGTACCTGCAGGTGGAGCTTTAGTTGACCTTGGAGGTGAGATATCAAAGGAACCTCCGAAAGCATCATCTTCCACATTAGTAGAAGGAACAGGGTCAGGAACTGAGTCATGGGCTTGAGTTGAAGTAGACTCAAAGTTAGGGTCAGAAAATGGACCTGGCTCATTCACTTGAGCATCAGAATTGGTTGGTGCTGGTCTAGGTGGAGCTGAGACTTGTGCATGAGAATGAACAGTCTCAGTCACTTTCATAGGGACATTGGGTGGGACTGAAGGTTCAGCTTCCCCTGAGCTTTCACCTGCTATTGCAGGTTGAGCAGGAGCAAGCATAGATGCCAACAAAGGCATATGATCCCCATGAAAGTTCAGTCTCATATTGGCAAACATTTTACTGGTTAGTCTAAGAGCCCTGTAGGGTTTGGTATTCCTTGTTTCTATATTCAAAATCATCTGTAGAAACCTAGGATACATCAAAAATTTGTTTGAGTTTTGAATGTTATTTACCATCCCATTAAAAATATAACTAGACCAGTTAAACTTCCTTCCCTCACACAAACATATCAAAGCTGTGGCCAAAGGACTACCAAATTGATCCCAACTTCCTGACTTTGTACTTAAACAATGCAAGAGAGTGTGAATCATGAACCTCCACTGAGGTGAGAATTTATTCTTGTGAATTGTCAGCTTTCCCTCTGTGGGGTACCCTAGATTGGCCATGCCTGTGTAAATCTCAGCAATAGACATATCTACTATTCCTCCCGCATCATCTAACAATAAGCTACTCCTAACTAACGATTCTGTGATAGTATAAGGAGTACCATCAATTTTGGCCACAATAGCTGGTGGACCAGACTCAGATGATAAGAGTGAGGCCGTAGACCAGAATTGTTTTATGAGGGAGTCATAGATGAGAGGGTCAGTCAAAATGGCATACCTTATGTGAGAATCAAGCAAAAAGTCAATAACCTGATCATAATCTGTGCTACCTTTGGATTTCTCCAAAAATCCAACCTTATTATGCTCGTCGCGGTATTTTAGGGCAGCCATTAGATCAATGATAGCTTGAACAGGGTGAAGTGTTAGTACTGGTGTGTAGATGCAATGGAGTTACTCCTGGTGGGTAGTAGGAATTGCACTTTCGAAAGGTGAGTGGAACAATCAAAAGGGGGCTGTAAAATATTAGGGTTTGATTGAAAGGTAATTGTAAAAATGAAAGCAATTAGGAATTAACCCTTTAAATAGATACCCCGTTTTAGCAATTGAATGCCCACTTGTTTCAGTTTTACTATCGAAGTATAATAAAACTCAATTTTAGTCCTTGAAGAAAAATAAACCCTATCAACCAATTAACAAAACCAGCAGGAACAACTTTACCAGCAGAAACCAGTAAGACCACCAGTAAGAATTGTTCAGGCAAAAGAAACCAGTATAACCACATGCAGAAACTCATGCAACACCAGGAATAACACTTATCCAACCAAGAGTGAATGTTCTCATCAAATTAAGGCCACACACTCCATGCTATGCACACATCATGAATCATTTCCCTGCAAAATGTTAGACAAAAACCACACAAGCCATATACATAGAAAAACTAAACGATCTAACTACAAAAACTAAAGTTGCTATTCTAATATCCTAAGAATAATATACAGACAACTGTCCTCCCCTTGGACCCAAATCCTCCCCTTAACCATGGCATCTAGGGATTAATCATCCCTATGTGAACCACAAGGTGATTAAACCTTGGTCCATCAAATGCCTTGGTTAACAAATTAGCCATATTTTTATCAGTATGAATTTTAAGCACTTGAATAAGATGTTTTTCATTTGCATCTCTAATAAAATGGTGCCTAATTTCGATGTGCTTCATTCTTTGGTGAAAGACTGGGTTTTTAACAATACATATGGTACTTTGATTATCAATAAAGATCTTAGTGTTCATAAAGTTGAACCCATAATCAAGCATTTGATTTTGTATCCAAAGTACCTGACCACAACAGTTAGCAGCAGCAACATACTCAGCTTCCATTGAAGATGTAGCTACAATAGTCTGCTTTTTACACTGCCATGATATTAACCTTCTTCCTAGAAATTGACATCCACCAGTTGTGGATTTTCGATCACCATGAGAACCAGCATAGTCACTATCACTATATGCTTCCAAAACAAAAGGAGAATCTCTTGGGTACCAAAGATCTAATTTTGGTCGGCCTTTAAGATACTTGAAAATCCTCTTGACTGCATTAAAAGGGAAGTCCAAAGGTGTGACCTGGTGTCTAGAACAAGCACTCACTGCAAACTGAATATCCGGCCTTGAAGCTGTCAAATACATGAGGGAACCTATCATGGATCTGTATAAATGAACATTAACAGCCTCATCAGGTTCTTCCTTGGATTTAGGGGTGGTAGCTTCAAAGGGTGTAGTTGCAGATCTCACATTCACCATATCAAACTTCTTAAGCATGTCCTGGACATACTTGTCTTGGCTGATAAATATCCCATTTGACTTCTGAGTAACCTGAAGTCCTAAAAAGAATGTTAACTCACCCATCGCACTCATCTCAAATTCACCTTTCATCAGCACCTCAAATTCATCACACCAGGCTTTATTTGTGGAGCCAAAAATAATGTCATCCACATAAACCTGTACAAGTATGATGTCCCTGGAATTCTTCTTAATAAAGAGAGTTTTGTCTATTGAACCTCTTCTGTAATTATGCGTTAACAGAAAAGTAGACAAGCGTGCATACCAGGCCCGTGGTGCTTGATGAAGGCCATACAAAGCTTTCACAACTCTGTACACATGTTTAGGGTGAAAAGGATCCTCAAATCCTTTGGGTTGAGTAACATAGACTTCTTCATCAATTTCCCCATAGAGAAAGGCACTCTTGATATCATTTGATATACCATAAAACCCATGGTATGAAGCAAATGCTAAGAATATACGAATAGCTTCAATTCGAGCCACTGGAGCAAATACCTCATCATAGTCAATGCCCTCCTCTTGCCTATGACCTTGAGCCACCAACCTTGCTTTATTGCGAACTACGATACCTCTCGCATCTCTTTTATTCTTAAGAATCCATTTAGTCCCAATAGCAGTTTTTCCTTCTGGTAAGGGCACAAGCTTCCACACCTCCTGATTAACAAACTGTTGCATTTCCTCCTGCATAGCTTCTACCCAATCAGGATTATTAAGTGCTTGAGCAAGCACCTCTGCTTAGGTTCAAGTTGGGAGAGAAAACAAGCAAACAGACAATGTAAATAGTCTGTGTGATTGTTCCTTTGTTGATCATGAACATAGCCAGCAAGAGCACTCTCTCCAAACTTGGATTTCTTCAAAGATCCCCTTGTGAGAACTGGTGAAGAAATATCCCCAATAATCTGTGAAATAGGATGCACAGTATGCACTCTTCGTGTGGGAACTGGGTCAACATCTATGTGAGGTGCTAAATTTGTGATTGAACCACCAAATTCAGCATCATATGAAGATTCAGAGAAAATGCCAGTAGTAGGATGATGGTGAATGCCCTCCATCTCTGAAGATGAGGATAAGTGATTGGCAAGGTAAAAAGGAGAGGGAAATCAAGTAGAATTTTCACTTGAGCCCAATAAGTAACCAGGGGAAGTGGTGTAGCAGCAGCATGAACAGGTTCAACCATAGACGAAGATGGTGTAGAGGGAACAGCAGAACCACCAGCAGCCTGATTAATACTACCAGCAGGAATGCTAGTAGCAGGAATAGCACTAACAGCAGGAACCGTATCAGCTGTATTCCAAGTGTCCTTTGCTGCAGAATTGGCTTCAAATTCTTGTCTTTGAAGCCTAGCAAGTTCCTCTGCATAGTCTGAAGTGCTCTCCACTGAGTCAGAAGCAGGATTAACCTCGGGACCTGAAAAACGGTTAGAAGGAAAAGAAGGAACAACAATCAATTGCTCATCACTCTCTGAATCTGAGTCATCATATGTACCTGCATGATTGTTAGTATCTTGAGTACCTGCAGGTTGATTAGACTTGAAACGAGTATAACCTAAAGAATCAGTCAAATAGTCAAGGTCAAAGTACCATGCATGACCCAAACCCTGAATGTTCGGTTTATCTTCCATATATCTCAGATTCAGTGTTTCTTCTATCCTTTTGTTGGATAAATTATAAACTCTATAGGCTTTACTATGAGCAGAGTACCCAACAAGAAAACCTTCATCAGCTTTACCCTCAAATTTTCCCAAATGATCACTAGTATTCAGTATGGTCACATGACAGCCAAAAGGTTTAAGGTGACTAACGTTTGGAACTTTCCCAGATAAAAGTTCATAGGGAGTTTTATTATGGGGCCGAGTTACTAAAACCCTGTTTAGAACATAACAAGATCACTAACTGCTTTTCTGTCCAAACATGGTAGGTAACATAAAGTTAGCAGCATAGATCAAGCTGGCCCGTCTATTAGGGTTCTATTCTTTCTTTCAGCAACCCCATTTTGTTGAGGGGTTCTGGCCACACTATAGTCCCTTTTAATCCCCTTAGACCCACAGAGTTCAATTAAGTGAGAATTTTTAAACTCTGTCCCATTGTCACACCGGATAGCCTTAACCTTTTTAGTCAACTGGTTTTCAACAAAAGTAATGAAATCTCTAAGGATATAAAAAGTTTCATCCTTAGTCCCCAAAAAGAATACCCAGCTAAACCTGCTAAAATCATCTGTAACCACCAAAGAATAGTTCTTGTGATCAATACTCCTGATGGAAGTAGGACCAAAAAGATCCATATGAAGTAACTGGAGAGGCTCAGAAATGGTGCTGACTGCAGTGATGGCCTTGTAAGAGGCCTTGTGTTGCTTTCCCTTGTTGCATGCAACACAGTTGTGTTCATTTGTGAAGAGTTTTGAAGGAAGCCCATTGACCAATCCATGTTTTGCCAGCTTGTTCATGTTTTTGAAGTTCACATGAGCCATCCTTCTATGCCATTTTGTGGACTCATCTAAGGATGCTTTTGCCAACAAACACTTGATTTCCCTTTCTGGATGGATGTGAGCCAAATTGAAGCAATAGAGATTGTGTCTCCTTGGAACTCTGAGAACAACTTGACTGGAATCAGGTAGTTTGAACTCCTTGGAGAGGACAAGGCACTCTGAGTCAGTAAACAGAACTTTGTTCTTGGTATCACAGATTTGTGACACAGAGAACAAATTGAAGTTCTGAAGTTCTTCCACATAATAAACATTCTCAAAGTTGAAGTTGGAAGTCCTGATTGTGCCTTTACCAGTGATTTTACCATCTCCTCCTCCAAAAGTGACAGTCCCTCCTTTAATCTTCACAAAGTCAGCCAATTTCTCCTTATTACCTGTCATGCTTCTTGAACAACCACTATCAACTATACCTATATCTTTATTTGTATGGGGATTGACCTACAATGTACAAAAGAAAATACAACATTAGTATACATGAGAGACCCAAGTCAGAACTGACTTGGGCCTGCCTTGTGGATCAATATGAGGAAAACCCTGTAGATTGGTGAGATCCACCATTGTTCTTGGATCCCCAATGCATATATGGCCTGTTACTTTGCCAAGAACAACCTGCTGAGGTCTTAACAGCAGTTTCCCATCTTCCCCCATCCATATCCATTTGGTTATATGAGCCAGACCTACTAAACTGTTGAAAATAATGGCTTTTAGGTCTGGTCATAGGTTGAGCAGTAGGATTATGCCAACCAGCAGGAAATGGCCTACCAGCAGGAACAGATGCTGGTCTATTCCTACTACCAGCAGGAACAGATGCTGGTCTATTCCTACTACCAGCAGGAACAGATGCTGGTCTATTCCTACTACCAGCAGGAACATAGGCTGGTCTAGGAACAAATGAGGGAATGTTTTCTACATTTTTCCACACCGGTGCTTTATTCAATCGCAACTGATTCTCATAAAAATCACAATCTCGAATCAAATGAAATTTACTACCACAAACAAAACATTTCTTAGAACCAAAAGACTTGTTTTTACACAGACTAATATTGTTTGTCCCATTCCTATTACATAAATTCCTAGGAGCTTTTACATTCTCCTTAAAAGAAAAACTAGGACTTTGAGTGACATTGGATGGTCCTAGGTCATCAGTCTTGTGTAAAGTCTTCAAATCAACTGAACTAGAGGCTGAAGCTAAGGATTCAGTGGTCGTGGAGCTTGAGGTCTGGACACTTGGCACACAGGATGCAAAGTCAGTGGGCTCTGAGTCTGAAGACTTGTCACTGTTATCACAAGAGACAAAGTCATTAGATACAGAGTTAGTGTCAGATGAATTATTGGACTTTGAACCATAGGTAAACTGTGTCAAATCACAATGTCAGCTTGTTGAAGGGAGCATGAATGTTCTGTTATTTGGGGGAGGAACAACAATGCATTCCAACATGTTTTTGATCAAACCAGTCAGAGAGAGGTTTACATCTTTAGCATCCTTAAGATATAATCCAAAGATACTAGGTGCAGAGAGATCAAACACCTCATCTGATCCAAAAGTGTCTCCATATCCTAAACCAAATTTTGATCTAGAGGACATGGAACTATTGATCAGTTTGACTAGGTTTTTGGAAGATTCCTTCCATTTGTCAAATCTTGCATTAGACTCCTCAAGTTTGACCTTGGTATTCATATTATCAAGTTTAGCCTGTTCATTCAATTTTTCAGTATAGTTTAGCATGTTGGTGGTGTTGCTAGGTCTTGTAGTCAAGATTCTAATATTTATCTCAAGCTAACTGATTATTTTGGTACCAAGACTTCTGTTGTTCTAAGTTTTGAAGTGAACTTTTGTATGCTTGGACTTGGAGAAAACACTCTTTATATTGCCACTTCTAGATCATCAAACTGCCTTTTTTAATTCTGTAAAAAATATATGACAGCCAAAATGACAAGAATTGTACCTGAGATAACTCCCATGAGTGCACATTCAGTTTCAGCATTAGTAAATCACTAGCACAACAGAAACACTATCAACATCCAACATCAGCACACCAGAGGCACCAATCAAACTCATTACCACTCAACAAACACACTATCAGTAGAAAACACTATCTATAACCGCTACATCAGGAGCATCACCAGTAGTAATGATAGTGTCATGCCATATCCTATGACCTGCAATCATCCCATAGACTTTAGAAGCACCTTTCTCCATATCTTCACTTTCGTAGTCTGACCAATTGAGCATTGAATCAACTGACACCAAAGCCTTTGTTTCTTTTGATTTATCCAGTTCTTTGATCTTAAATTGAGAATACCTTATCTTTGAATCCACCTTCTTCCCTGTACATTCTCGTGCAAAATGTCCTAACTTTGAACATTGATAGCACCTGACCTTCTTTTTATCAAACCTGGAAGCATCTTTGTTATTAAACTTGAGTTTTCTACCAGCCTTCTTCTCAAATCTATTGATTCACACTGAAAGCATTGCCATCTGCCATTTGATGTCAAGTTCTTCCAAATCCAACTTGCCAATTTGGTCAAAATCTTCATAAGTGATCTGTTGTTGTGGATCACTTTCAGCAACAAAGGAGTGAAGAACATTTTCAAGAACATTTCCTGAAGCAGCAACAGAAGAAGAAGTAGTGGTAAGTTACAGTAAAGGTTTGCCTTTGTAGTCAGCATTTGGACCAAACGTTGAATTATTGCTAGCAGCACTAATGGAACGCTTAGTGTGTAGGAGCAGCAGGATCTCTGAGTATCATAGCTAGAACCACCTTCACATCAATCTCAAGTGTCCTAAGCTTGTTATATAAATCATCAAAGCTTAAGAAATCAAGACCACCCTTTGTTTTAAGGGTGATTGCTACCTGTGACCAAGAAGGTGGTAAAGCTCTAAGGAACTTCATGTTGCAGTCTTCATTATCTGGCCTTGCTTGCATTTGATTCAGTTGACTCAGCACCTTCTGAAACCTATCATATCCCTTGTGCAAACCTTCAGATTCAGATATCTTAAAGTCTGCAAACTCCTGCTTAAGCATTGACTTCCTCATCTTCTTTGACTCTTCATTCCCTCCAAATCTGGCTTTTACTGCCAACCAGATATCCTTAGCATCATCAAGATGATGAAAGTCAGCCATATGATCCTCTGGTAGAGACTGAAGTAGAATAGTTCTAGCTTTTATCTCTCGTTGAACAGCAATCTGTTCTTCCACAGTGACAGGAGGAAGAATCATTATATTGCCTCTTGGATCTCTACCTGTTCGTTTCCTGCTGTTTCCTTGAAGAACAATGTTCCACAGATTATGGTCAGTGTTCATAATCCAATATTCCATCTTCATTGCCCAAGTTTCGTATTCCTCTTTTTTTAAATAAGGAAATTTGGCATTACTGCTGGAAACCATTGTTGAATTATATTGCTGGAATTGATGCTGAAGATTTTGTGAGGGTTGTGCAGAGGAGGAAGTTTGTGCCTGAAATACAGGTTCAGTTGTTGACATAGAAAAGACTGGTTCGGATGTTGTTGGGATGGAGAATGAAGAATCGGATGGTGATGGTCCAGTAAACGGTGGTGTTGGATACGGTGAAGTCATTGTAATGATTTAAAAGCAATAGCAGTAATTATTCTTCGACAAAGACTCTCTCCAGGCTCTGATACCACTTGTTGTTCTCACCCTAGATAGATCTTTAAGCCTGTTAAGGTTGTAGAGCACTTATGTAATCACAAGTAACTCTATGAGAGTCTAACAACACAATTTATTGTTCACGCAGAAAATAAACAATAGCTCTAAAGAAGAATTACTAAACACAATACTTTGATCCTCTATGGATCTTTTCTATTAATCATAAAACTATTTTTGATTGTTCTGTCGTGCCTGCACCCAAGAACCATGTGGTTTCATTTATAGATATGAAACCCTAAACTAATTTTCCTAGGATTACGATTCCCAAAACAATATAGGACAATTATGAAACATATGAACTTATGCTAACATGCAATCCACATACTAGGTAGGAACGTTACCCCCGATCCATTACAACAACTGGGTATAAGCGTTACCCCTGATCCTATTTCAACAACTAGGTAGGAACGTTACCCCCACTTCTATTTCAACAACTGGGTAGGAACGTTACCCCCACTTCTATTTCAACAACTGGGTAGGAACGTTACCCCCGATCCCATATGTCACTTACGAACCTAAAAGTCTACCAGCTGAAGCTTATACTTAGGCCTGGACCAACAATACTGGGTAGGCGTACCCCTTCTATCCCAATTCACTATTATTGAGTAGGCGTAGTCCCCGATCCCAAATCAATAACACTTGACATGTCAATATAGAACATGCAAGTAAACCACATTTAACATGCAACAATAAGTCATATAGCAGTCACATAATGTCTACATGAAAGCAAAACACATAATCACAGCAATTCAAAACATTTAGCATCATTTCCATCCCAATGTAAAAACATTTAAAAGAGGGACTATGAAACTCACCTGATGCTTAGCTTCCAAAAGATCCAATCAAAACTTCAAGCTAAAATAGACAGGAAGCTTAAATAAGCTTATGGGCACATGTGGCTTTTTCTTGGCTGTTAACACATAATAAGCAAGAGGAAAGGACTAAATAAGCAAAAACAGGCTTATAAGCAAATCTAATAAGCAAGTAAGAAAGAATTTCAACAACTAATAAGCACTTAAAAACAAGAAAAGAAAATATAGGCAATTTCCCTATACTATGCTAAAAAAATTTCAAAGGCCAAATTAGAGTCTAAATGTATAAGCGAACCAAGAGTGCTTCCTAATGTCAGAAACTTAAGGTACTTATATAAAGAGCTTATTTGGCTTTTTAGATAAAAAAGCCAAAGATCTTTGGGCTGACTGCCCCCTAATTTAACTAGAACATGGGCTTGAAAGTTAGTCCGCCAAGCACAAGGGCCAATGAACAAAAAGATGGTGGCAAACGTTGACAGCTTGAAATAAGCTGTCAAATAAGCTTAAAATGAAAAATAAAGTGTAAACAGATTAAAAAGGGCTTAAGAAGAGCTTATATTCAAAATTCCATTTTCTAATAACAAATTAAACCTGCTGGTTTTTGTTTGTGAAAAAGGGCTTTTTGTTTGTACTAAGAGATGACACAAAATTTGGCAGTTTTGACTTAGGGAAACAAATGACTCAAGACACTTTTTAAGAACTTGTTTAGACTCACAAATGACACACTTTTGAAACTAAAACTTGGGTATACAAGAGCTTATCCAATTAAGCTCTTGTATCTCTTTTAAAACCAACAGTCTTAAAGGCACACTTAGAAAAGTTGAAAAACACTTTTATAGGACTTTATAAGTTAGGAAAAACAGACAACAAAGAAGCTAATAACCTTATAGGCCAAAGTTTGGACAATTTGAAACTAACCCATAACCATTGTGCCATTTTAGAATGGACCATTTTGGGCTTAACCCCAAACACCCCCTCTATTTTTAAAAAAAAAAAACGAATTTTTAGAAACTGTAAAGACTAGTTTAAGCTACCAAATTTATTTGAAAAACTAGTATTAATGAACAAAGCCTGGTTAAGCACAATGAATGTAAAAAGAACAGGCCAAATAAAGCCACATTGAAAAAACTTATAAGCAAACAAAACAGTAATAGCTAATTCTAGGCATTTTTAAGGCAGAGAGTTACAAGTGAATGATTACAAGAGCAATTAAACAGGCCATTCTGACATAGACAATACCACACACAAAAAGACAAACATAAATAACACAACTACACACACACACCAAAGCAATGCTTCAAGTAATTTTTTAAGCAAAAAAATTAAAAGAAAGCATACCTTAACTCCTTCTCAAAACCAGAGTAAATGAACCTAAAAAAGCTCTAAATCCTAACCCCTTATCTTATAAATAAGCTATACAAATCACCCAATGAGCCATCCAATTTGCTCATTTCCTTAGCTTAAATTTCTCCAGTTAACTATTTTTTTTGCATTTGAAATTTTCTTAAATCTTTTTATTAAAGGTTAACAACAGAGTTAAAGATGCTTTGTATGACTTAAAATACAAAAGTATATCTTTAAGAACTTTGAACAAAAAGTAAAACAAAAAAACTGCATGTTTCATTATTCTTCATAGAGACATTACATGAAAGTTGGACACCGTTAAAAACTTAAAACTGAATTCTAAAAAAAACTACACACTAAAAAAAACTACTCTCGCTGCCACAATGGCTTACAAAAGCTTTATATAGCAAAAAAATAAGCTAGGGATTGCACACTTGTCTTCTCTCCTTGTGTGCTTCTTTGTAGACACAAAAACCGTCTTGTGTTTGTTGTGAGAGTGGAAACTCAAAGCAATCCTGGCCCTTCATTTATCTTGGTGCCCAAGGTCTCAAATCTAAACCCTTGATCGAATTGTGGTTTTTTGGATTGCCACCGTGGACAAGGACCATGTGGGGGTGAGGTTTATGAGAGTGAAGGGTTTAGAGTGTTATGGGGGGTCAACGAGGTATGAAAGTGACAGGAGGGGGGAGTTATAAGTTTGGCAGGAAATCTTTGGGAGAGATTAACAGTGATTTTAAAACAGGGCGTATGTTTTGTGGTCTTTGATCAGTAAATAGTCCCCTCCTGATACTCTAAAGAATTTGTCTTTTGCAATTTCGTCCTGTTGTGTTATAGGTTTTGTTTTGGGACTTGTGCAGAAACAACAACCCCCCAATGTTTATACTTGTTATTGCATTCCATGGTCCTTGTGATTTTATAACTTTTGAGGGATGTCAGAAATGGCCCGTTGTAGGTCAATAACTTTGAGGGAAAATTGCAGTTTAAGAAGCCCTTGCAAGTATTTTTTCTTCTTTTCCTTCATTAAATAAGTTCAGTGACTTGGCAATTGGCCCCTATATTTTTATTTTTCTTCTCACTTTTGTTTGACTTTGCATTTGTCGGGGTTGACTTGGTTACTTTATCAGACTTGGCGATTTGCCTTGATTTTTGTCCTTTTTCCCCTATGCTATTCCATTCCGTGTTCCTGTTATGTCCGTTTTGGCTTCGTTTCGTCCTTTTCATAGATATCCGTGTCCTTCCTAAGCACAACACAATTAGCAAAACACGCATAATTTTGGCATTTTAAGTCCGTTTTTGGTTATTTAAACTTGTTTTTAAAGAAAAACAGTGGGTGTAATTAACACATACCAAAAATCCCCCGATACAAAGGTAATTGCCTGTGTCCTCAAGTAGAAAGTCATAGGTGATATGATATTAGAGATAGTCGTATAAAGACGCAATGGGCTATGAATAAGCATTAAGTAAATTAAGAATCTCGATAAACCCACGACAAATAACTAGAAATGTAGCTAAGTGTTCATCGATGGAGTAAAGACTCAAGAAGTTTTTGAAAATCCCCCGTCTTTACCAATTTTTTTATAAATACACCTATTCCTACACATCTTTGTTTTTGTCTTTTTTCATTTAATCTAACTAACTAGAATGTTTATGACTTTCGTTTATTAATAACTTCAAGGGATCATCGAACAAGTATGCATTCGATCCAAGAATGCCCTAAAAAGGATAAATTCATACGTTCCCAGACTTTTCACTTCTTCCAAACCAAGATAAAACGTAATCAACTTTAATTATGAGTTAAGATTCACTACTCATTATTTGTCAATTTGTAAACTTTTTACTCCACAATTTATATCTTTAGGTAAAATGTGCTATTTTTGAATTCAACCATTGATCAACGTTTTGCAACATTTTATGTTTCACGTGCCACCCGAGAATGAAGAGTTTGAAGGTCGAGATCAATCCCATGAAGCGACTTTCGTCCTTCGGCACATCGCTCAACCTTGCGGTAAATGACCATGCTTTTGACACCCACAGAGACTAGTAACACGGACCACGACCTTAGGTTTCATAAACTCTGCAGTTTCCGTATATACAATAGCTTATAAAAATAATAGGCAAAGTTCAAAAGCATATTGAATTTAACAAAAAAGAGAATCTTTTATCACAACTTATAATATTAACCATGATTGCAATTGTGACCCTCGACCTTTAGAAGGCTGCAACATCGGTTGTGAGCTGGCAACGATGCAACATAACTTTTAGCATTCTCGGATAATTATTCTACTATGGGCTTTCTTCTTAGAAGGAGTCTGCAACATCGGTTTGTGAGCCGGCAAGTACAAAACAAACTTTTATTCAACCCACAGTTTTATATTTTATTATATTTTTGCATTTTCATCATTTTTTTTTTAACTTGGGAAAACATCTTTTGGAAAAATTCATGTATAAATTATGAAACTAATCTAAATTTATGCTATATACTACATAAAAATTATTGATTTAAGTTTAATTTCCAAAAGTAGCACGTATATTAATCAGGTTAAAAGCTTATGGGAGAAAAAGAGACAAATTACACACATGAGCTCTTAAGATTTCCAAATAATCCTTTGTTTAGCATCAACTCATACTTAACACTATCATGGGGGTTTCATTCTTCGTGAATATCGCGAACGCTTAGTTCTAAAAGTTAAGGAACAAACTGAGATCACAACAACGGCTCTGATCGAGTCAAAATTTACTCTTATTCTACCGAGTAGGAAAGTCAAAATTGTGACAAAACACTTATTTTATTTTTGAAAATTAAAAAATTTAAATTTTTTCATTTTTTTTAAATTTTGGTGGTAAAAACGGGATTACGTGAGAAACAACGGCTTGCAAAGGCGATAATCAAGATAATCGAAGATCCCGCCCCATAATAAATGAAACATTGTCCTCAATTTTTACGAAGTGGTTTTCTTTTCTATTTTCCTACGTAAATTCTAAGCCGTTTATTGAATTATGCTTAAAGATAAACGTATAGTCATTAACATTATGAATATCGGATCCCAAATGAAGCTGAGAAATGAGAAGCTCTTGTATCGAAGGACAAAATACCCACCCGCGAGCGACGAGAGGCTTCAAAAAACTGGGACATCCTGGAACCAAATAGCAGCAAAAAACACAAAAACATTGAAAAGTTAGAGCAAGCCTCCTCACAACAACTAAACACTTATTCATTACAAGCTATCATACTACACTATGATAAACCTAAGATAAGCATGATGGGTGCCTCCACCGAAGCCTTGTTTTAGGTCACTAAGTTGACCCAATTTCCCGTAAATTCAGTTGTCTTAAGGGAATGTTTGGAGGTTCAGGGAATCCAAAGCTAGGGGATAATCACCTCCAAAGTTAGTGCTTGAGACCGATGACAATTTCCCTTTGAATTATTGGCCCGTAGTTTTGGGATAACTCAACGTGCCATACGGAAAAACTTAGAACAATGGTAAATGGTCCTGACCAACGGGACTTCAACTTGCCAGAGAAAATTTTCAATCTTGAGTTAAAGAGGAGGATTGATCAACGACTGTTTGAAACGCTGTTTTGATCTTTGCGGTCCATGATCCTCTTAATTTTCTCTTGTGTGGGATAAATAAATGTTCACATGCTTGATCACGCGTGGGTTCACATAATTCATGAGTTGAACTTTTGCGTTGATCACCCCCGATTTTTGAGATCAAGTTTGCATTTTAAGGGCCAGTAAAGCTTTGTGCTCCAACTCAACGGCAGATGAATGCCTTTTCCATATACAAGCTATGTACGGGAGTGCACCCATGGTGTTTTTGTACGCTGTACGAGAAGAGCCCCAACGACGCATCTAGTTTGGTCCGACAAGAGGCACGATTTTTCGCATACATGTCCTTCAGAATTCTTTTTTAAACTACATTCGATACTTCAACCGCCCACTTGTCAGTGGTGATACGCGATGGAGAACATGGAGTGACTCCTTATATCAGCATGACCTTTGCAAACTTGTCATTGCAAAAAGTTATTCCACGATCACTGTATGATGGCAACGGGGACACCAAATTAAGCAAATAAGATTTAAGAAATTTGCAAACTACTCGGGCGTCGTTGGTGGGGAGCGCCTTCGCTTTAACCCATTTGACAAAATAGTCGACCCGCCACGAGTAGAGTGATTAGTTGCCTTTTAGAAGATGGGGAACGGTTCCCCATGAAATCGCTGCCCCAAACGTCGAAAGATTCACAAACTTGGATTGAATTTTGATTGCATCTCCCATCCCTTTTATGTGAAATTTTTCCTTGTCGTTGGCACGAGTCATAATTTTTAACTAACTCGTGTGCATCCTTGTATATTGAAGGCCAAAAGAATCCGGCATCAAAGACCTTTTTGGCGGTGAGATTTGCACCGTGATGTCCCCCGATGGGTCCATTGTGGCAAGCTTTGAGAATGTCGAGAGCTTCTTTGTCGTGCACACACCGTCGGATCATTTGATCCGCACAGATTTTGAACAATAAAGTTGGTCATCCCAGAAGTTATGTTATTGACATCTTTGAAAAACTTGTTTTTCTGTTGGGATACATTCCATAGACAATGATATTCCCCCCATGTAGTTTGCGAAAATCTGTAAAACGCCATATAGGGGTTACATCAACACGAAGGGCAACCAATCCAAGATTTTCGAGAGGAAAAGATGTTTCCAGAGATTTCTTTTTTCTCGAGTTTTATCTTGATGAGGTTTCAAGTCTGGAAAGGATGATCGGGCGGCCAGATTCTCTGTCCTTTTTTTTGTCTTGGAAATGGACAACAGTCAAATTCTTGGAGAAACGGATCCACCTCATCAGTCTTGGCTTAATCATCCTTTTAGCGAAGAAAAGCTTTAAACAGAATGCCGGATATACACTAATTGCTCTTAGACAAAAAAGATAGGAACCAAAATTTCCTCAAAAGCATAAACACTACTCCAAGTAATTCATTTTCGTTCGTAGTGTATTGTGACTTTGAGCTTCAGTTCAGGTTTTGCTAGACATAGTAAATTGGGTATGAATCTTGTTCTTTTCCCGTTGCCTATAGACTGCCCTAATCTGCAAAATCACTTGCATCACACAATTAGTTCGAATGGAAAGTCCAGTCGGGAGCAATCAAAATCTGGAGCCTCAGTCAATTTTCTTTGTTATATGTAATTAACGAGGATTCTGATACACTCATTTGAGAAAAAATAGAGTCTCATTTACAAGTGAGGTGGGTCATTTGGGCGATATTTTTGAGAAGTCTTGTATGAACCGTCGTTAAAAACCGGCATGCCCAAGAAAACCTTCGACACCTTATTCACAGTAGTTCGGGTAAGGGACTTGCAATAACGTCAAACTTTAGCTCGATCGACATTAATTCCCTGACTTGGATATTTTGTTCCAAGGAGACACTGCCCTTCTTTACATGAAATGGCCTTTCCTCCGCCAGTTTAGGACCAAATTGGAGTCTTGCACACCGTTTCTAACATTTTTGTCCAAATGGGGATAGTCATGTAAGAAAGAATCCCCGAAGACCCGAAAAGTCATCCATGAACACTTCCATCATTTTTTTTATATCATGTCGTTGGAAGATTGCCGATCATACCATCGTTGGAAACGTGCCGCGGCATTGCATACCAAAAAGGCATGCACGGTAGGCAAATGTTCCGTATGGACAAATAAAGGTTGTCTTTTTCTTGGTCTTCGGGTCTATGGGAATCTAGAAATAACCCGAAAAGCCATCGAGGAAACAATAGAATTGGTTTCCCGCGAGTCTTTCGAGCATAGTCCATGAATGAAGTGAAAAGTGTCCTTCCCGGTAGCCTCATTCAAACATTTCTATAGTCGATGCACACCCCACCCTGTGATCCATCGAGTCTTCTAGAAAGATCATTTTTCATCTGTTTTTGACGACATCATGCAACCCTTTTTTGGTACCAAATGCACCGGGCTTACCCACGGACTGTCAGAGGATCGGATAAATTAATCCGGCGTCAAGAAGCTTTTCAACTTCTTTCTTGATGACGTCATGGATTTTCAATTTACCCGTCTTTGAAATCTGAACCTCGGTTCGTAGTCCTCTTCATGAGAATTAATGTGGGTACAAAACTCTTGTGTTGATACCCTTGATAACAGAAAGTATTCTAAGCGATGGCTCGCTTGTGGGACTTAAGAACCTCGATTAGAGCTCCTTTCCTCATTCTTTAAATCTTTTGCAATTATGCACGGCAACTTTTCGTCACCACTCCCAAAAATGCATCTATTCTCAAATGAGTGGCAATCCTTGAGTTCAGACCTCAGGGGGCTCATTAACTGAAGAGTCTTTGCTTCACAAAATGTTAAGAATCATTTTGATTTTCTGGAAAATGAAATTCCTTGATTGGGAGTGGTGTGATTGGATTCACTATTAAGTATTGCATCGAGGAGAAGTATGTCCCCATCAGTCATAATATTTGATCAACTTCCGAGAAGTTGGATCATCCTCTATAGCAAGAAAAGTAGTCAGCTTCTTCGAAAAGGAAAAATCACTGTCCCCCAAATGTAGTTAAAGAAGATGAGGTGGTAAAACGATTGAACATAAGTAATGAGTGAGCTTAGCTACTCGAGACCACATTTGAGAAACCAAGAACTTCTTGAGAGTATTTCTTCACAACCATATCAATGAAGTCAATTTATCGGTTTGCCGTCAGATTAGGTAAAATTAGCCGTGTTAACTCGAATTTGGTCCATATTGAATGTATGGCCTCTCCTTCTAGCCAACACAAGTTTTATTTCACCCTCGTATACATCGATTAATGCACGACTGGTCTTTAAGAAGCTCCTCCCGAGAATTAAGGGAACTCGGGGTCAGGCTCAAAATCGACGACTACGAAATCTTGCAGGAAATTGAAACTTGTTACCACCGTTTACATAGACGGACTTTCAGCGTAACCGAATGGTTTCCATAAATTGATCGATCCGCTAACTCAAGCGTCATGCAAGTCGGGGTTAGTTCGGGAAGAGAGAGATTTTTCCGATCGGAATAATCATAAGATTAATGCTTGTGCCGAAGATCCGGCCAGGCGTTAACATGTAAATCCCGGAAAAATCACAATGGAATAAGAATCTAAACAGGGTCTCCAAGTATCTTTGGTAAAGATATTGAGATGACCGCTGAGCAATTCTCATTCAATCTAGCCATTTCACTCAACTTTTCTTTGTTTCCGATTAAAGTTTTTAGAGTCGAGGCGAATTTTGGCATAAGCATCAAGGAATCCGTAAAGCTAATTTCGAAACTCAAATCTCTAAAGAATTCGGTATAATTTCGTCATTTGTTCGTTAGCTTTCTCACAACGTCTTTCATCATTATCTTCTTGAAGGAACTATAATTGATGCTTTTTGTTAGGCAATGAAAGCTACTAACTGGAGCATTGCGGGCTCAGTAGATTTGTATGCCTTTATTGTGCTTTGATATGACACCATGATTATGATGTTTCGGCCTCCTTCTCGTAGAGGGGCGTTACATCGGTGCTTCTGTTATTAGTTGGAAGCATAGTGTCCTTTGTGACCTCGGGTTCACGTTCTACTACTTTAGGAAAAGAAGTAGTATGAATCGTGGGTCCCTTGTAAGCTATACCACTTCGAGTGGTAATACCCTTTAAATCCTCCTTCGGGTTAGTAACAGTGTTACTAGGGAGAGTTCCCAAAGTAGAGGCAGTATTGGAAGTGACAAATTTGGAAAGCATGTCCGTGAGATTGGTCAATTGATTTTGCATGTTCCTCATCACAGCATCATTAGCCTTTATGTGGGCTTGGAAATCTTCCTTCGATACACCTTGAATTTGAGGAGCTGGAGCTTGATAGGCGGGAGCTGGATAAGCAGGAGGTTGAACAACCTGAGGTCGATAGATTTGACCTTGATGAACCGAGGGTTGGTAAGCTGGAGCTTGATTGAAATTCCCCCGGTTTTGGTTGTAACGATTCTGATTGTTTCCTTGATTTTGCACATTATGATTGTTTTGAGCGGGAGGAAAACCAGGAGGTCGAATTTGATTTGAAATCGGGGCTCGATAACTGGTGTTTCCTTGGTTGTAGTTAGCTGCGACTACTTGAGAGACATATTCTTGAATATTATCTCGATAAACATTGCTAGTGGTGGCTGGACAAGTTTGGTAGGAATGAGCACCACCGTAAGTAACACAACTTTCCTCAACTGCTTTTACGGGAGTGGGAGCGGGATTTTTCTTATCAAGAAGTAAAGCTTTCACCATATCTTTCAGCTCATCAACATCGAAAGAAATTCCGGGGGTGGAA
Source organism: Tanacetum coccineum (assembly GCA_026074375.1). NCBI lineage: Eukaryota > Viridiplantae > Streptophyta > Magnoliopsida > Asterales > Asteraceae > Tanacetum > Tanacetum coccineum. The sequence continues at coordinate 42,022 of BQNB010007561.1, forward strand.
GTGCTCGAACTCACTTTGGCAACAAACGGTTTGTTACGTGAATTACAAACTTTGGATTTGCTTTCAATGATTCTTAGACAATCACGAGGCATTTTATCCAAAAAGTTACCACCCGCGGAGGAATTTAATGAATCCTGATCATTAGAGTTCAAGGCATTATAGAATGTATCGAGTTGATGCAATTCTGAAAATCCATGATGTGGACATGCCCGAAGAAGATCGTTAAATCGGTCCTACGCTTCATAAAACGTCTCATCAAATCTTTGTTGAAATCTCGTGATTTCATTTTGAAGATTGGTTGTTTTAGACGGAGGGAAAAATTTGTTGATAAATTTCGAAACAAGATCATCCCATGTTTGAATCGATCGAGGGGGTTCTTTCTCAAGCCAAATCCGGGCTGCCCCCTCGAGGAAAAATAGGAAAAGCATAAGCTTTACCGACGTACTCGGGACTTTCAGGAACTTCATCGTAGAAGTGATCTTGTTGAAATATCGGATGTGGGCATGAGGATCTTCTTTGTCATGTCCAAAGAATTGCTTGTTTTGAACGAGGTTAAGCAGACCGTGCTTGAGCTCAAAGTTATCCGCGGCGATTTCGGGCACAACGATGGCATCCTCGTAACCCGCGGTGGGTGCTTCAAGCAACTGAGCCATAGTCCGGGTATCATCCATCGGAGCTAGGGGATCTGGATTTTCAATTGGTTCTTCAAGATTAAATTGTTCAACAACAGGTGGTGGGGCCTGGTGTTGTTGATTATAAAGATTACGAGATTTGGAACGAGTGTGCATACACAAAAAAAGAAAATTTACACTAATTTTTTTTGTTCTTTTTGGTTTATCAAAAGTAAATTCACAATTTTTTTTGTTCTTTTTCGGTTTTGACCTTTGACTTTGTCGAGGTTGACTTTGACTTTAACTTTTTGGACTTTGACTTTGATTTTGACTTTCACGCTTTTCCATTCCGTGTTCTTTTTTGTATGTTTTTACTTATATTGTGTAGGAAACAGATATCCGACAAAATGACGAAAAATCAAGTCAAAACGGACAAAACCGAGCACGGAATGGAAAAGGTTTGAAAGTCAAAATCAAAGTCAAAGTCCAAAAAGTTAAAGTCAAAGTTAACCCCGACAAAGTCAAAGGTCAAAACCGAAGCCCTAACGAAGAAAAACTTAATGGGCCCACCCTTACCTATCTAATGGGTCGGGGCAGCCCATTAAGCATTTATATGATCCATTACAACGAATATGGCATAATCTATCTTATCATAAAAGGCCCAACAATTAAAACCTAGGCCAATCCCTTTTAACTGCCATTAGCCCTAAACCCTTAACTGTTAACTGTCGTTAGTCCCCAAGGTTCTGTGTCTGCAATAAAAATATACAATTAGAAGTGCCTTTCTTGCCAGCACCTTTAAACCTGCCAACTCCCTTAAACTTATTACACCACAAGGACGATGGTTGCAATTAAACAATACAAAATATGGGACTAAACCTGTCAAAACCCCACAAACTTTCACCCAGTCAAATACCCAAATCCTTTTCCCGCCAAACACCATTGTCACTATTCACCCATCACTCTCCTCACCTCGATCACTGTTCCTACAAACAAAACATCACTCTCCCACTACAACCCCACCCCATAACAGTTCAATTGCCACCTTGGCAATCCCAGACAACACCATTGGCTGCAAACAATGAAGGGCCAGGATTTGAGACCTTGGGGACAAAGAAAATTCAATGGCTGAGATTACTTTTGGATTCTACTCATACAACAAACACCAGCTCTTTCTTCTCACAAAACAAGCACAAGTGAATACCAAGCTTGAAGACTTTTAGTATAAATATAGTAGCTAGTGTAGCTTATGTTTTTTGTCGAATTTTGTTTAGTCTTGTCTTGTTTTTAACAAATTTGACCATTTTTAATATTGTCATTTACTTGTCTTTTAAATACTGTCATTGTAATTTTTTTAAGTTAATGAAATTTTAAGTGTTTTCTTTAAATATTGCCATTTACTTTAATTGTCATTTAAATACTGTTATTAAGCTCTTAAATAAGCTTTTGGTTCATTCAAAGTTTATCTAAAAGCTTATTTGCATTTTTGTCTTAAAAATCAAAAAACCAAAAATCACAAAAAAAATCTGTCAAGAAAAAAATGGAGCATGGTGTATACAGGATGGCTATTGGTTTAGAGCTTCATGGGAAGCATTAGGACTGGTTTTGAGTGTTAAGTACTTGCCAAAAGCTTTGGACCTTTGTAAGTTTCATTTTTTTTAGCTTATTTACTGTAGCATTGCTTATTTACTATTCCTTACTGCTTATTTGTGCTTATTTATGTTGTTTTATGCTTACTTGACTTTTTTTAATGCTTATATGTCATTTGTTTGAGTTTTTAGTTAAAACTATCTTTTATTGCTTTTATACTGCTTATCTTTGTTGCTTATTTTAAGTACTTATCTTTGTTTGGAATCTGCTTATTTTTGCTTAACATTGCATGTTTATCATCTGTTTTTAATAAACTTGGCTTAATTCAGTTCAAAATAGCTTTAAAATAGATTTTTTAAATTTAAAGGGGTGTTTGGCATAAGGTGTAAAATGGGTCAAAAGTGGTTTTAAAACTGTCTTGGGTCATTTTGCCATTTTTAACAAGCCTTATTAAGTAGTGTTAATCTGTTTTATAAGTTTTTAAAGTTTAAATTCAAGTTTTAAGGTGTTGTTTTCATATACCTTGAATCTGTTGTCTTAGATCTCTTTCAAACTGTCTACATGATTTTTGTTGAAAAATTGTTTTTAAGGCTTTGCTTGTACTCCATTTGGTGTTCAAATGCAAGTAGCTACTTCTCTTTTTAAGAAAACAAAAAAAAAATAGTGCATGATGTGTAAGAAGCAGTTTTCCTTCAGCTTTTTCTTGGCTTATAAGTGTTTTAAACTCCTTATTGATTGCTGATTATTGTAGCTCTTAGGACAAGCTTTAAGGGCATTTAAGCCACTTAGCCATAAGGATCCATTTAGGAGCTTAAAATTAAGCTTAAAAGTGCCCCTCAAGCTGTTTTGATAACTGTTTTTTGCCAAAGTGCTTATTTACCTTTTCTGTGCTTTGCTTATTGTTATCTTGGCTTAATTTAGTTCATAAGTGCTTATGAGGTGTACGTTGATATCTGTTTTAGCTTCTTTTATTTTTTTACTTTAGCTTATTAAGTTTTTAGAAGCCACAAATTTTAGCTCTTTTAAGTCTTAGTTAAAAAACCAATTCTGTCAATTTTCTTTGGCTTATTGCCAGCTTATTTTTAAGATTTATAAAAAGTTGCTTCTTTAAAGTTTGTTATTTTAGCATTTTTTACAAGTTTGAAAAAAGAAAATTTAAAAAAAAATATTTTCAAAAAACGAGAGGCGCAGGGGTCGAACCTGTGACCTCTCCCTTTGCACACACACACGTCCCAAGCAACACACACACACTAACCATTAGCACCAGTATGGCCATCTGTCATCCACTCGCACAACTTAATTTATATAGTCATTTTTCAGTTTTAGGCTTATTTGCATATTAGCTTTTTAACAGCTTATTTGTTTAGCATTTTTCCCGTTTTATATTTTTCCTACATTCCTTATCCTTTAAAGTATTTTCTGTAATTTTTTAGAATTTTTATAAATTAGTTTACTATTTTTAATTATTTTATTTCATTAAAACAGTTTTTAATTCATAAAAATATATTAAAAAGTCAAAAAATATAATTCTTTTTCTAATTTTTTTTTTTACCATTTAGGACTGTAGAAAATTAGATTTGCGTTCGTAGGGTTAAATTTGTAGAATTTCGATTTTTAAAGAACGGGATTTGGTCCCGTTGTCGTTTTTTAGGTTTTAAGCTTTAGTTGCTTTCGTTTTTAGGTTTTTTTTACTTGTCTTTGCTTATTATTAGTAGAATTAGGAATCCAAACCAAAAAATCATTGAACCATTCAAAAACGCGATCACGAACGTAAACTCGATTTTCAATTCACGCCTCAACGGGATACGACCCGGGAAGGTTTTTTTGGGATTTAACTTTGGATAAAAGTGAAAATCTTTTGAAAAGCCTTACGGAATACTTATCTCTCTATTATTGATCTTATCCTTATTATGTATTTATATTATATATATTTATTATATATTATATTTATATGTATTAAAAAGGATAAGTCAAATATCCCATTTTAAGCCGCTAATCTTTTCTACATAAATAGACTCATTCTTTTAATAAAATTCAAGTTTTTCTTCCACTGATTATAAACCTGTTTTATAACCTAAAACCATTAAACTAGATTTCTCTAAATCTCTTAATAGTTGATCATTTTGAGATTTAAGTAATTTAACAGTTTTCATACAAGATTTTGAACAATTTGAATTATTGGATACCTCTGAGTCAGAACTTGAAGATGAGTAAGCCATGGGTGCATAATTAGGCCATTCCTCTACCTGATCACTCCAGTCATATCCAGCAAGACCATCATATGACACCGAAGCTGTGAAAGTAGATGTTTCTACAGGCACACTCCTTCTTGAGCTTTTCTTGTTCTTGTTGTCTTGATTTCTTAGAGCTCTACACTCCCTAGCAAAATGTCCCCTATTGTGGCAGTTGTAGCACTCCACTTTGGACTTATCAAAACCAATAGTCTCATTGCCATTAACAGTAAGTTTCCTTCCTGTATTCTTCAAAAACCTTCTAGCCCTCATAGTCAACATGGTTATTTGCCATCTCAAATCCATCTCTTCTAAGTCATCAGGATGGGTTTGTTGTAAGTCCTCATGTGCAAGTTGAGGACTATTTGGTTGACTAGCAAAGAATGAACAAATAACAACATTACTCAAGTTATCAATATTTGTAGAGTTAGCAGCATTAACTTGAGTGCTAGCAGTAGTAACTCCATGAGAAGCATTAACTGCTTCATTAGAGCTGCTAGTGTTGTTATTTGAAGAGGATACAAAAGCCATGTTCTGTGTGCTTAAACTTGAGCTAGACATCCCTTTGACTTCTAGTTAATACACATTGAGGTTGTTATAAAGATCATCCATGCTTATTGTTTCTAACTCAGCTTTATTCCTCCACACAACAGCATGTGTGTTCCACTCAGGTGACAAGCTTTTTAATAACTTTTGATTAACATCTTCTTACGAAAGCTTTTCATCCAAAAGCTCCAACTGACGCACAAGCTTTTAAAGCCTATCAAAGGTTTGATCAAGCATCTCTAAGCTTGGGGCAGTAAAGTTCTCATATTGCTGCTTTATGTAACACCCCCGTAATCACATCAACTCATCGAAATACCACTTGGGGTGCTACTTCAAAGTTCATACACACAAGTTACAGAAAACGACCTCAAAAGAGACGTTTAATAAAATGTCACATTCGATTTAATAAATTTCAGAGTTTTACTACAGGTCCCAAAAAGGTTTTCTATCGAATGTGCAAAATAACAAATGAACGATTTAAACTTGAGTACATCCGCGAGACTCGGAATGCTCCCAATGCTCAGCAAGCAAAATAATAACTTGAGAAAAATACATGCAAAAAAAACCATCACAACATGTTGGTGAATTCATAGGTTTACGTACAAAGCAGTATTGAAATAGTTCAAGTATCTATTTTTAGTAAGAAAAGTTCTAGCGTTACAACGTTTCAAAGTATTATTTCTGAGAATCCATGGAAGTGATTCAATATATCATGAAATGTTTAGTAGTGGACCACAGATGTTTAAAAGATCAGCCAGCGAAGTATTGCCTAGTTAACATTCACATTACCGCATTGAGCCTTCCCTAATGCCCACCGAACCTTGACAGTAATGATCATCAAATGCATTTCTTGTATGCCCTGAAGTAGGTTATTATTGCCTTGAACTATACCTAGGATTTCTCAATAAAAATTGTCGTGGATAGGTGGGGTGCTCGAGAATTCGTTTTATAACTCCCGGTCACGGTTGTCAAACTAATAGATCTATTTTTAATTGTACTAGCGTCGCCCTTTTAACCCAAGGTAAACTATACGGTTCATAGAAATTGGGAAATTGGCAAATAGCGGACTCATGCAGATAATTTCATAAGCGGGTCAGGCATACCCTTCAAGCACTTGTGTCCCATTTAAAACAAGTAATATGTTCAAAACTCACGGTTTTGTAAACAGATAATCAATGGTCTTAAATCATGTAGTAAGAAAATCAAACTTTAATAAATTAAGTAGTAAACAACCATGTATTAGAAATCATGTGGTAGGTAAGTAAAAGCTTTAGTAAAAACATTCATGTAATGCTCATGTAGTAGAAATCAATAAGCTTATTAGTTAAAACGGATATGTTATTCTACCCGAAAATTGTTTATGAAACCAATATAAAAGAGAAAAGGTTGGTGCTATGAATCATCTTAAGCCGAAGCAGACGGATTACGGAGAATACAAGCAATGAGAACATCAGATAACAGCGATGCGAACATCAAGATCAACAATGAAAGAATATGAAGAGTCGAGAGTTCGACAGTGGACCTAAATTACATGGTGTGCGTTTTTTTAGAATATATTTATAAGAAAAATGCATATAATGCATAAGCGCGAGAAAGAAAGGAAAATAATATGTTTCGACATATATAAAATCTTATATCATAGAATCCATGTGTGCATCTTAATTCACTTATCATAACATCCTAAATGTTTCGCCTTATATACATATAGCCTTTTAACCACTTTCGACTAATTTTCTTTTGTCATTGAAATCCTTAAAGATATCTTACTAAATGACCACACCCGTTGTTCATCTCTTGATTCTAACCACTCATATGAATTGACAAGCTAGTGTATTTTCCCCAAAAATTCCTAGTATGTCTAACCATTTTTCAAAAATGCTACAACATAAGGTGTTCGAAACGGGGTCTGCCGGAACATTGCAAAAGTTGGACATGATCAGACCCATTTAAACTTTCCAGGAAAATCTGGAAAAATTACAGTAATTCATACACATTATGAACTTGCTTCTGTTCGAATTTCATCAAAAAATATTATGTTTTGCTATGTCTGATCATCACATCTTCACAATCTAAAATCTGGTCCTAAAACGCAGTTTCGACAACTTTTCTTGTAAAAATCATTTGACCAACTTTTACTTACTGAAAATCCATGAGGCCGCACTCGTTGGAAAATAGACTCTTTGAACTTAATTTTAGAATCCGGAAAATCTAGAAAAGCTCTTAAAATGACCAAGTTATGATACTCACAAGTCGACTCAAAAATCTGCCAATATTTCTATTTCGAATTTACAATGGTCAACCCGTCCAAGCACACCCAAACTCTAACTCATTATTCTCATTATACCCATTTTAAAGAATCAAGATCATTAGTCAAGACTGAAAGTGTATATCTAATTTATTAGTTGTAATTATAGTTCTCGTTATACTTGTTTTTAAGTCTAACCGACTAACTTTGTATTTTTATAAAAACTACCCATTTTAACTCGTTATCAAAATTAAGAAATGCAGACACGAACGAAAGTAAGAGATTAATTCATTAGTCGTAAATTTCTGTTTTAGTTAACATAATTTACGCCTACTCATTGGTTATTAATATAATTGACCAATCCTTAAAATTTCGCCATGTTGACTTTTTAGTAAATTTTTTCTTAAATCTGACCCGTGTAAAACGACCCGCCAAATTACGTTTTCACGACTCGGACTCTAAAGCTTTTTGAAGCGAAACGACATTTCGGACAACTTTTTAGTTTTAGCCGAGACTTGAAACCCAACAGAAAATGACCAAAATACCCATTTTTAGTTTCTGCAGAAAACTATCATATATATAAAAACGCAGAATTTTGCCTTTAAGTTTTTGGAAATCGTTATTAAGCATTTTTATGCTCTTAACATAGAGAAAGGCAAAGTAAAACGGCATTTTAAACAACTTTTTAGTTTTACTCGAGACCCAAAACTCAACAGAAAATGACGAAAATGCCCTTACAAAAATCTGCAGAAAATTAACTTTTGTTCATGAGCTGATTGAAGCTCTTATAAGTTTTCCCAACTTAAAATGGCCGCCAAACGCTCGTTTTTATGTGTTACGGGACGTACGACCTATCGACTCGAAGTTAAGGACATCCTCTACATTAACCAAAAGCCCTAAAATCTGAATGGAGAATAATTCTCAAACTCCCAAAAGGGGCTGTCGCTATTTTTGCATTAATGTTGCCAACCCAAAACCCTTCCAAACTCGATTTTTTCACTTCGCACAATTCAATATCATGCCTATTAACCTATCTCCATCATCCTAAACCAATTTTCAATCAATCTAGTTACATCCAATCACTAAGTAACCATGGCACTAGGATCCATGGATTCTAAGCATAAAATTATAAACATGTATACATATACAAAATTGATCAACACAAAAGGGTTAGAAAAATACTTACAATCAAAATGGAATAGCAAGAAACTCAACACAATCAAACCCTCTTGGGTTTGATTTTTGGCCAAACACCACACATCCCCCAAGAATTAAAGCCCTAACTTTTTATTAATTAAAACCTTGCAATAATCCTTCGTTTTTATACACTTGATGCCTAGATTATACCCAAAATCAATAGAATCTTCAAAAACCAAAAAATTTGAAAAAGCCTTGCATGATGGTTAATCTTGAAAAGAATGATAAGGATTAATGTAGGAATGATAGGAATTGATTAGAGAAATTTTGGAGATGATTTTGATGGTGGTTGTTGTTGTTCAACGTGAGCAGGAGACACAAAAGGAGGAGAATATTTTTTCCATTTATAAATTTGTGTGTGTTTCTGTAAGAGTTAGAATGAGGGTCAAACTTAATATAAGGGGGTCAAGGTGTTTATTATTTCCTAGTTTGTATCGTAAAAAAGTATATATATACAAGGGGTGTTTGGTTTTTAGTTTTGTAGGAGAAGTAAAAATAATAAAGGGAGTGTTTGGTTTAGCTATTTGTTGGAGTCAACAAGGAGGAGTGTTTGGTTTTGTATGTTATGTTTATTTTATGTTTTTATTTTTATTTTTATAATAATTTAATACTACAAATATTTTTGATTTAAATAACTTAGAGTTAAATATTAAATTTTTTAAAAACACTATTTTGACGCGGTTTTGGCCAAACGCGGATAAAAGTCAAAAAGTATTAAAACGAAAAATAAAGAATCTCTCAAAGCTAAAATATGGAATTATTGATTTCTCAAACGTCAAAATGGATAAATATTCAAGGCACGATTCGTAAATCGCTAAAACGACGATTTTTGCTAAATCGGCTAAAAGCAAAAATAATAATTTCTATAAAATTTAGAAAATCGAATTAGGGCTCGGTTTAAATATTGATCTTAAATTCAGAAATGTTACATTATCTACCCCTTTAAGGAGCGCCGTCCGGGTGCTCAATTCGCCTTAATCGTCTACGGTTTACTCATGAAGAGATGAGGATATACGCAGGTCCTCTTTGAGGTTTCCAACGAAAATTGAATGAACAAAAGTCAAAGTATCAAACATATGCAATGAACATGAGCGAACGGACTGAATGTCGTGAGAATCCTTGAAAAGAAGGATAAAATACATGACTCGAAGAAAAGGCCATTGGAAACGAAGAATTTAACAAGTCGTCAATTCTTGGAAGCGGTTAATGATTCATTACTATTAGCTTATCAAGTTCGCGGCGGTCGATACACATTTGGAAAAATCCATATAACAAATTACGAGTCGAAAGGAGTTCATAGCCCAAAGGATAATTCGTACAGACGAACGCACGCTATGTCGGATACACATAAGCCCACTCATTCATAATTCATCACTTACATAAAGAGGCGTCCCAATCCATGTAAGTAAAGAATTATGAACTTATGGTTCGACGGTTTATAATTTCCTTATTCAAATGAAGAAGCGTCCCAATTCATTTCAATAAGATGATTATAAATCATCCTACTTAAGTATGACCGACACAAAACAAAATATCCCAACAAAATCAAATGCTACATTAAGTAAAAAGGGGTGTCTTCTTGACGACATGATTCTTCAAAATCATAACAAGTAACGAGAAGAATAAAAAGACGTTAGTCAATCGCGTTCTAAAGTCAAGTGCCAAAAGACGGCACGATCCGAGGTAACAAGATAAAGTAGTATTCCCATCGTTTGGAAGACTTCAAAGTGATAGATTAAGAAACAACATATGCGATTCAAAAGCATGAGAAGAGTGTTCAAACTTGAGGTCGAATGATTAAATAACTAGCGAAATTGACAAACTACGCTGAATTTCAATACCATCAAAAGGAAATAAAGTAAAGTCGACTAAGTGTTTCGGAGATCATCGCATTGCTCTTAATATATCAAAGTAAACGAACTCATTAAGACGTACCATAGTACTATACACATATGTAAGTAATTTTCATTAGGTAGACTATTTCACCTTTAGGCTTAGATTAGCACATGCATCAAATCAAGCTCGATTGAAAAGCATCGCTAAATTATACGCAACATGCAGGTAGGCGTACCCATGATCCAAATTCTAATCATACGTTAGCCATAAAACCAAGGCGACACAACGACCGTAAGTAGTTAAACTCACACAAATCACTTCTATATAAATAGACGGCAATCCAGAAGATGAGCATAAGAGATTAAAAGAAGGTAGCTCATATACGTACGGGTATCCTTATATGATACTAGTATTGATGTTCGAGGGAGAAAATAAGAAAGCAGGAAGTACGCGATAGTCGGAGTGGTCAATATTTATATAATTGACCGATATAAGGTAAATAGTAAGATGTCATAAGATTGGCGTAAGAAAGCGAAATCATGGCCAAGCGTTAAATACTCATTATCCATGTAATAGCAATAGGGATGCAAAAGAGAGCATATAAGTTACCTGGGAGCAAGCGCGAGCGGATATCGGACAATGGTGAAAGACACTTAATTTTTTTTGAAAAACGGTTATAGTTTAGGTTTTGAAAATGACCTAGTTCTCTATAACCAGTGCTCTGATACCAATCTGTAACACCCCCATAATCACATCAACGCAGCGGAATACCACTTGGGGTGCTACTTCATAGTTCATACACACAAGTTATAGAAAATGACCTCAAAAGAGACGTTTAAAAAAATGTCACATTCGATTTAATAAAATATCAGAGTTACACAGGTCCCAAACGTTTTAGAATAATTTAAAAGAGTCAAACCACGGCTCGATCCCAAAAAGGTTTTCATCGAATGTGAAAAACAACCGAGTCTTTAAAAACTTGATATCCGCGCGACTCGAATGCTCCCAATGCTCAGCTAGCAATATAATAACCTAAGAAAATACATGCAAAAAACGTCAACAATAATGTTGGTGAATTCATAGGTTTAAGTAAAAGCAGTATTGAAATAGCTCAAGTAATATTTTAGTAAGAAAAGTAGCGTTACAACGTTTCAAAGTATTATTTCTGAAATCCAAGTAGTGATTCAATAAATCAAGAAATGTTTAGTAGTGGACCACAAGGTTTAAGATCAGCCAGCGGCAGTATTTCCTAGTATCATTCAACATTATCGCATTGAGCTCATGACACCGAAACCTTGACGGTAATGCATCTCAAATGCATTCTTGTTTACCCCTGAAGTAGGTATTATTGCCTTATACCTAGGATTCTCAATACAAATTGTCTGTTGATAGGTGGGGTGCTCGAAAGAATTCGATTCATACCTCCGGACAGGGTTGTCAAACCCAATAGATCTATTAATTGTACTAGCATTCACCCCTACAAGATGACTAACGGTTCATGAAATTAGGGACTTTGGCAATAGCGACTGATCACCTGCTTTCTATATATATATATACATATATATATATATATATATATAAATAATATATATATAAAAATATAATATATATATATAAAATAAAAATAATAATAATACATATATAAATAAAACACAAATATCAATAATAGTAAGAGAAGTATTCCAAGAGGGCTTTTAAAAGGAAATTTTACTTTTGACCAAAGCAAAACCCTAAAAACCTTCCCGGGTCGTGTCTTGACGAGGTGCGAATTTGAAAATCGAGGTAACGTTTGTGGAACAATGCTTGAATATCACAAATTGGATTTGGATTCTATTTCTACAATTATAATGCTAAAACAAGTAAAGGCACGCTAAAAACGAAAGCAAACAAAGGTTTAAAACTAAAAACGATAACGGGATCAAAACCCGTTCTTTAAAAACCTAAATTCTAAAATTTTAACCCTACAAATGAAAATTTATTTTTTATAAATCCTAAATGATAAAAGAAAATTTAAAAAAAAAGAATGTCTTGGCCTGTCATATCTAACAATTTTACCTGTAAGGCACATGTTAATCATGGACAAGACAGCTCTCCATGGTTGATAGAGCGCATTAACAGACATGGCAGACACTTTTGTAAGGCCACAGCAATCGGGAAGATAGGATTCCTCTAAGGCTTGTGTACATCGAGTACGCAATTGCTCTTGCCGATGGGCACCCACTTGCTTAACGGCAATATCTGATCATCCGTTTTGGTCGGTGGTGCGACAGCAGGAGCTTGTTCCACGGGAACATCATTTGCAGGAATGTTCAGGTCAGCCATAATATCTGCACAAGTAGATCCAACACCAGGACATACATACAGATATATGATGTTAGATGGGAGCAATTTGCTCAAAGAGATGTCAACCTTGGAATAAGTTTGACCCAACGATACTAGACAAATTGCTAAACCAATCTAATGACAACTCTCTAGATGATACAATGAGTGATCCTCAACTCGCTACAACTAACTCGCTAGAACATACTAATAGAAACACTTAACTCGCTACCAAATTGGAAAATTTTGAAATAGAGGGTTAAATATTATAATTAATAAAACTTCACTAACTCGCTAGGGGGTAGCGAGTTGCCTGCACACAATTAAATAAGATAGGATATTCAACTCGCTAGTGATAACTCGCTAGTGACAACTCGCTATGAATATTCTTATTAAAATACTAACTCGCTATTAAATTTGGAAAATTTAAAATAGCGAGTTGAATATTTTAATAAAAATATAAATCTTCATCAACTCGCTACAGGTTAGCGAGTTGCCTGTTCATGACAATAAGATATTCATAACTCGCTAACATGCATTGCAACTCGCTACTAAGCATCAACGATAACTCGCTATCAAGAAAAAATCACTCAACTCGCTGCTTAGAATTATTTCAACTCGCTACATAGCACCAAAGCAATTCGCTAAGTCTTAAAATCACAAGAACTAGCAAATAGGTTCAAGATGGCACAAGTTTAACACTTAACCACATTAGTAAACATTTTGCAACATACAGAAACAGCAAACAACAACAATCAAGGGTCTTTGACTAGTAAAAGTCAAGATATACCACGAAAATCATAACGATCACAAAATAACGATAGGGGAATCAATTTGATCATTAACGAGGCATCATTCGTGCATTCTAAGCCTATCCTAGCAATCAGAACATCATTCCAACCACCAAAAAAGATTTAGATGATAAAACAAGTTGAGCACATTGATTAATGAAGATTCATTGAGATATAGGCTACCATGTTTTATATTAAAGATAACTACTAGATAGAGATCATAAGACAGTAGGTACCTTAGCAAGATAAATAACAGAAATCAAGAATCAAAGCAAATCTCAAAGTAGCAAGTTACGTGTTTGTTTTTTGTGAGAAAAGGTTTGACTGGATTTTTAACGTTTGACCAATAGTAACTCGCTGGCACCTTTTATACTTTTAGAGGTTTCATCATTTGGCAGTTTTGGTCCCTTCACTTCCTAAATCTATTTCTTTTTGTCTAGGGGTCTTATTAAGGTTTATTTGAGTTTCAAAAAAGGCACAAATGGTCCTTATTGTTTCATAAGCCTAGGAAGCATTTTCCCTATACTCACAAGTAATTGACAATAATGGCCTTTTGAGTTAAAATAAATTTAACTCCCCTTTTGAGTTCCTGAGAGTGTTTGGTGTAAAGGCAAGCAAATACAAGTGATCTATCGAATGGTCTTTCAACCTTAGCTTCCTCTACTATCTCGCGAAGGGTTTCTACACTTTCTTTAAGATGTTTGAGATAATGTAGATGAACTTCCCTGTTGTTCCTATTGTGAGGGGGAATTTGTTCAACATCTATAGCATACCTACCGGGTGCAAGAACTCTTGGTTTTACAGACTCCATAGTGTTGCATTTTAGATTTTCATGTATTTGGGCTTTCATATTCTCATTTTTGATTAGCAAGGCCGTTGTCTGTTCTATATGCTTAGCACACGTGATCTTAATAGAATCGTACAATTCCTTGTAATGATGTTTAACTTTTTCATTCTCTGCTCTAAAAAGCTCATTTTGTTCTTGAAGAACGGAGATTTTTTTAGTTAATTGAGTGATATGAAAATCTAAGGTCCTAAAATCAAGAGTACGGTCTGCTTCACTACGGGTCTCTTTCAATTGAGATATTTGCGTTCTCAATTTTTTGATGGCGTTGTCCATTCCTTGAATGGAAGCTTTCATTAAACTTTCTTTAAGGTTTTGATACTTTAACCGTAAATTTAAGTGATTAACCTAAAGATTGGAAAAACGTTTTACTAATTCAATATGATTATCTTTTTGAACCTTATCTCGTAATTTAGAAAGCTCAGCTTCAAGTTCCACACAACGTGTTTGAACAATGGTGTGGGCTTCATGCATTTCAGTAAATCTAGATACAATAAGCTCAGAATTCGTTGCAATATAAAACACTTCTTTGAACAAGCAATCAACAATTAAATTATCATTTGCAATAAGAAGATTGTTTCGCTCAATCTCATCATGCTTCCTATTAACAACATTTTGGTCAACTTCATCTTCCAACTCTTCAAAAATGTCTTTCATTTCTTTAATTTCTTTAGTTAAAGCCTTTTGAATTCCCTCAAAATGTTCTTTAAGTGTTTTGAAAAATGGAATGACGTCGGTGAGATAACATTTCTTGGTTTGTTCAAAACCCCTTTCCCCTTTAGTGAGCCCTGTTGGTGTAATTCTCTTTTTACAGGTTTTCTCAAATTCTGAAAAAAGTTGTATAAGTGCAAAAATATTAATTTTCACTTGGCTTTTTGTTGGAAGCACCCTGGGGACAAGCGTTGCAGGTGTATTTTGTGGATACACCGTCAATGCTTTGATTGGACCTGGAGGCGGTGGTCCTGCCTTTTTATAGCTACATTTTTCATCTTTACGATGATGATCTTGAGACCAAAATATTTGCTCAGGGGTCAATTGCTCTGAGGTTGAATGTCCGCAAAATAATTCTCTTTCGAGTAAATATTGTGTGTGCAATCTTAACCTTATGAGTCACACCACACAGGGTCATACATTTGTCATTCATTTTTTCCCCTAGTGATTTTTCACAATCTCTAGGGTATCCTCTATTTTTGTGCACTAAAGGTACGGACATGAATGTTATTAGATAATTTCATACTATATATATAGAGCAGCAAAATCTTTGCTTTATCACTGGTGAGGCCTAAACGGTCTTGTAGCCAAAATCTACCTTATAGATCATTATAATAGGGCATGGTTACAGGAACAAGTGAACTCTTAAGAACTGCTTGTTTTTATAATTTTATCCGACCTTTCTTTTTAAAGCTTTCAATTCCAAAAATTTATACAAGGTAATTGTTTTACCTTTCAGTTTAAACAATCCCTATTTCAAGACGTAACTTTCTTCTATCATTGACTTGAAATGGTTGAATGAAGAAGCAAGTTGCATTTTTCAAATGGAAAAAAAGTTCCTTTTTCAAATTTTGTATTCCTTATTATTACGGTCAGTTATAACTATAAATAATTGTTCATTAATCTTTTGTTTCTCTTTCCGTTAAATCAAACCTGGCCCGATCTTTCATACAAACAACTTGTTCTTATATGTTGCCAAGTTCAGCATTAAGAATTATCAACTACTGTGTTCCGTTTTTGTGTCAAGAAACAATAATGGGATGCGGTTCATGCATATCATTAAATAACATCATGTAAGCATCATTTATGGAACATAATAAACATTACTTTGAACAACTGACACTGCTTTTGTCCTTATACATACTGATACATACGGAATCAATACTATCACTCGTATAATATCATGTGAATCAATAACTTAGGTTGATTAGGACATCGTCATGTAGAACACGTGTTCTTCATGATGTTTCCCAAGTGCAGCATCATTTAAGAGAGTCCATGGTCGTGAACCTCAGATAGAAAGTCCTAAATCATAAGACGTACCACGTCATCAAAAACATGGATCAGCAGATGAAAGATTAGTATGAACATAGAATTGTGTCATGAGACCTCATCACTACAGAATCAAAGCATTGAAACACATTTCCAATAGAGTGCTAATTCCTAACAGGTTACACATCCACATCTTCATCAATGGCGTTGTCTTGTCCACCTGCAATAAACAATAACTGCTCTTCATCTAATTCCACCCCATTCTCCTGAGCTTGCATCAGCAACATCATGTCTTTGAAGTATTCGGAGTTCTATAGACGCTTGGGTTGAGTGCAGTTCCTTGCTATGTGGCCTATACCGTTGCAGTTGTAGCACTTAACCTGCATTGCTTGACCTGGATTAGCATTCCCAACTCTGTTCTGAGCTCCCCCATAACCAGCTGCACCTGAACCTCGTGCATTGTTCCCATGTCCTCTATTCTGTAGACCCTGAACATTCTGAACAACAACCCTGCCATCTTGAACTGTGGCTTTGGATTCCTTGGGTAAATATTGAAGTTCTGATTTGATTTGTTTTGTTTGAGGAATGTACGTTTAGTATGATTGTGAGTAGGGAAATAGTTTGGATAAATTCTCATTAAGTTGGTCCGATGGTAGAGAGAGTGCGAACAATTGAGTGTTTTGTCAGCAAAGTATGGTGGAACATAAGTGGATGGTGGATTTGATTTCATTTCTAATTTAATTTTACTAACTACTAACACTTAAAGATATAAATACGTATACATATACATAAAATACGTACACACATAAAATTATACCATCATTTTCTTTGTCACTAAAATGTGAACAAAATGAAATGCCCATAACAACCATAAACTCCATCACAATGAGACGATCACGTTCCATGGATTGGTAGCCAAACTCACATAAGATCACATAAACACATAATTATTATAGCACATAATGATGTCCATGTCAATACTAACGGTTTGACTAACCCGATCAAGTCACAGTTGTCACACAAAAGTGCTCAAAGTACAAGTGTTTTGGCCTTATGGAATACTAGCTAGACAAAGATGAAGAATAAAAGACCAAAAAGAAGACCAAGTATGACGCACTTCTCCACAAGTATGCCGCACTTTAGCCTGGAGTTAATGAAAGTAGTAAATACCTAAAGTACGACGCACTTTTATATTTGTGCCCCGCACTTCAACCAAGCATTAATGATTTCTAACCGACAATAGGCAAAGTACGCCGTACGTTTTATAAAGTGCGCCGAACTTCACCCCTCGACCAACCTATAAATTGAGATGAACTTTACACCCCATTTCACATACACTACTAAAAAATCATCTCAAATAATTCTCTATCATTCCTTGGCATTTTAAGCATAAAATTCTAGCAAGAAGAACATCAAGAAGACGAGTTTTATAAGTATTAGAATAAACAGGGTATAATAGATTCGATATTTGTAATCGGGTACTTTTGATCCATTATAGATCCGAATCTATTGAGTTTCTCATTACTTCCTTTATCCTTGTTATTATGAACTCCGTAGCCATGAAAGACTAAACCTCTTTTGACTACTTGGTTATGTTAATATAATTAAGAAGCGTTTGGTGTTAGGAAAATAGATTGTAACAGACTTAATACTGGTAATATAACAGTTAAGTCTGGTAGTTATAGTTAGTTCTGTTAGTATTGAGTTAATACTGGCAGTACTAAGTTAAGTCTGGCAGTACATAGTTAGTACTGGTAGAGTATAGTAGTACTAGAGTTAGTACTGGTCATAGTTAGTTCTGTTTATAGTTAAGTCTGTTTATGTAACAGAATAGTAATAGTTATCTTAGAGATATCTTAGGAGATATCTTAGGAAAGGATGAGTATTATCCTTTTACACGTTTGTAAAGCCCATTAGGGTTTCCTTGGTGTATAAGAGGAACCCTAATGCACAATGTTACACGTACGTTTTGATTGAAAATCAATAGAAGCATAGAGCTTAATAGCATTTTAGAAATATCGTTTCTTCTTTACTCTTGTGTTAAGATTCCGCATTAACACTTGATAATTCATAGTCAGTGTCTCTCATATAGTTGATTTGGATTTATCCAAGTTATCTATCGTCTTACAAAGGCTAGTCAGATCCTAAACCAAGGACCTACAAGTGGTATCAGAGCCTTTAGAGGGACTCTGAGAAAGAAGAATCACTAGATCACAAACAAACACTCTCATACAATTCTATACAAAATGTCTAACCCTGCCAATGATGATTTCTCACAACATCTCAGTGATGGTGAAGAATCAAACCATGAAGATGCATCAGACACTGGTGCTGCACCTAAACAACCACAACCAATGATTCCCCAAACTACTGCTATCTCAAATATCAAACTCCTAATTCTGAAGAAGGAGGAGTATGATATATGGGCAATGGAGATGGAGCATTACCTTGAGTACATTGACAATGAAGTATGGAAGGTAATTCAGAATGGTAACTCCAAGAAGAGAATTTCAATTGGAAAGGATGGTGTTGTTCGAGTACTTTCACCAGTTACTGCTGCAGAGATTCAAGCTGTTGAAAAGGAGAGGAAAGCTAAGAATATTTTGCTGATGGCCATTCCTAAAGAACATATGAGAAGATTTCATGGAATGGATGATGCAAAAGAGATCTGGGAAGCCATCAGAACTAGGTTTGGTGGTAATGCAAATTCAAAGAAAATGCAGAAGGCTGTTTTCAAACAACAGTTTGAAGCATTTAAAATATCCAATTCTGAAGGACTAGAAAAGGGATATGACAGGTTTCAACAGTTACTTTCTCAATTGGAAGCTCATGGTGCTGAAGTATCAACAGAAGATGCAAATCATAAGTTTCTTAGATCTTTGCCTTCAGCATGGTCCAATCTGGCAATGACAATGAGAACTAATCCAGAGATTGACAATCTATCTATTGATGATTTGTACAATAACCTTAGAGTTTTTGAGCAAGAAATTCAAGGTGCTTCAAAAACATCTTCAAGTGCTCAAAATGTTGCTTTTGTTTCACAAAGCAAAAGTAGCACTAATAAGGTTAAGTCTGGTTTTACTGGTGCCTACAGTACATGCACTCCTTCTACTTCTTCAACCAATGCTCCTGAAAAAGAAGTTCTTGCTGGTTTTGCTGATGAAGTCATCTATTCCCTCTTTGCCAAACAAACAGAGGATTTGGACTTACTTCATGAAGATTTGGAACAGATTGATGATGTAGATATTGAAGAGATGGACATCAATTGGCAAATAGCAATGATTGCTATTCGAATGAAGAAGTTCTATAAGAAAACAGGAAGGAGAGTTCGCGTGGATGGAAAAACACCTGTTGGCTTTGACAAAAAGAAGCTTGAGTGTTTCAATTGTCACAACACTGGTCACTTTGCTAGGGAGTGTACAGCAAAGGGGATACATGATGGAAAGAAGAAGAGAGATTCTCTTTATCAACATCAAGAAGCCGGGAAGCAAGAGAAGAATCAGATGGGGTTGCTGACAATGGATGATGGGATTGTCAATTGGGGAGAACATACTGAAGCTGAAGAAACAAATCATGCTCTTATGGCTATCAGCTCAAGCAATAAGGTGTCTTTGTGAAACTTGCATTGATTCATATAATAAGCTTAAATTACTGTATGATGAACAAATGAATCAGTTAGGTGATCAAGAAGCACAAATACTTGCATATAGTCAAGCTGTTAAGAAACTAGAAGCTCAACTTGTTACTTCTCAAAAACAGCAACTTTCTCTAAATGAAAAGCTTGCATTTCAAGCTAATGAAATACATGAAAAAGATGAAAAGCTTAAAAGATATAGGAGAATAGGAATGAAAGCTGTCAAAGAAAAGGAACAATTGCAGAAAACAGTAGATTCATGGAAAGATTCTTCCAAGAATCTTTGGAGATTAATTAATTCTGGCATGAGTTCAAATGATAAACTTGGCTTAGGGTTTGAAATACAATCTAATGATGAGGTTCTAAGTTATGAGGAAGAAATGAATTTTTCTGTCTTTAAGTGTTCAAAAGAGGATTCAATAGGAAAACCTTCGTACAGTAGATTTACAAAGACCAATGATTTTAAAGGTGTCCCACCTCCTTTAAGTGGAGATTATACTCCTACACCACAAGAGGAAATTGATGATTCTTTGTATGTTTATGGTAAGAAGGGTCCTCAAAAACCTGAAATTAGTGTGTCAGATGAAAATTCTTCTGAGCATTCTACCTGTCAATCCAATGACAGTGAAGGATCTTGTGAAAATACCTCTGAGCACTCTTTTGAGACTGAATCAGAAAGTTTAGATGAACCAAATGAGATGTCTAAGTCAAGGTTGGAAGTAACAAATGAAAAAGATGTGTCTGCTCCAAACTCAAAAGAAGTTGCACCTAGTTGTGTCTCACACATAAAAACTCCTAGGCAACCACTCAAAGATAATGAAACACATAAAGTTAATAGGAAGAATTGGAATGATATGATGAAAAGAGAACTAGGGGAAGGTTACTCTTTTACAAAGAAAAAATGTTTTGTTTGTGGTAGTCTAAGTCATTTAATTAAAGATTGCGACTATTATGAAAAGAAAATGGCAAGGGAAGCTGAGGTAAAGAGGGTTGTTAATACTGGTAATGGGATGACAAACAGTTTGGACAATGGCAAACGGATTAATCACTCTAATAATTTTGTTCCTAGATCAGTACAACTTAATGCTGGTAGGCCAAAGTTTAATTCTGTTAGGCCTAATATTAGTACTGGTAGGACAAATATTAGTTCTGGTAGGCCTAAAGTTAATACTGTTAGTCCTAAAGTTAATACTGTTAGTCCTAAAGTTAATACTGTTAGACCAAGACAACCAGCACCTCACACAACCTCAAACAGTATGAGTCCCAAAAGACCACAGATGAATCAAATTAATCAAAGAAGGGATTTTTCAACATCATATTCATCTGTAAGAAGACCCTTTGCAAAATCTACAGCACAAATGACTCATACTAATGCTGTAATGGGAAGTTGGGGATCTGCTGAGACCTTAGCAAGTTATAATTGGAGGATCTCAGGCCCAAACTTCAATTTTTTATAACAGTGGACCTACTTTTATTAGAACTGTGAATGCTAATGGTCCACAAGGCAGACCCAAGCCTGCAAAGGCCTGGGTCCCTAAGAGAAACTAATTTCTCTTATTCATGTGCAGGAACATCCACTGAAGAACATGGTAGATAGAGGTATATTTGATAGTGGATGCTCAGGGCACATGACAGGTAACAAGGATCAACTAGAGGATTTTGAAGAATTCAATGGGGGATCTGTTACCTTTGGAGGTAGCAAAGGCTACATATCTGGAAAAGGTAGAATAAGAGTAGGTAATTTAGATTTTGATAGTGTGTCCTTTGTGAAAGAATTAGGGCATTTTAACCTTTTCTCAATATCACAAATTTGTGATAAGCAGCATAAGGTTCTTTTTACTGAGACTGAATGTCTTGTGGTGTCTTCTGACTTTAAGATGCCTGATGAAAATCAGATACTCTTAAAGGTCCCTAGACATCACAACATGTACAGTTTTGACATGAAGACACCTTCTCCTGCTAAAGGTTTTGCCTGTTTGATTGCTAAGGCCACATCTGATGAATCTAAATTGTGGCATAGAAGATTAGGTCATATCAATTTTAAAAATCTAAACAAACTTGTGAAGGGAAACCTTGTCAGAGGTTTACCTTCCAAGGTTTTCAAAAATGACCACACATGTGTTGCCTGCCATAAAGGCAAACAACATAGGGCCTCTTGCAAGGCCAAGTTAGAAAGATTGATCACCAAGCCACTACACACCTTGCATATGGATCTTTTTGGTCCTACTTCTGTGAAAAGCATTAATCATGCAAGTTATTGTCTTGTTATCACTGATGATTGTACCAGATTTTGTTGGGTATTCTTTTTGGCTTCTAAGGATGAAACTAGTGGCATTCTTCAGACCTTTATTAGGCAGATTGAAAACCAACTTAGTCATAAAGTTAAAATCATTAGATCAGATAATGGCACTGAATTTAAGAATAGAGATATGCTTGAATTTTGTGGCAACAAGGGAATAAAACAAGAGTATAGTAATGCCAGAACTCCACAACAAAATGGAGTTGCTGAGAGGATGAACAGAACCCTAATTGAGGCTGCTAGAACTATGCTAGCAGATTCTCTCTTACCAACCACTTTTTGGGCAGAAGCAGTTAGTACTGCTTGCTATATTTTTAATAGGGTAAGAGTGACAAAACCTCAACACAAAACTCCATATGAGCTTTTGTTTGGCCACAAACCAATTATAAGCTTACCTAAGGACATTTTGGAGTGTATGTTAAATTTCTAGATACTCCTTAGTGTGCTTGGAAAGTTTGATATGAAAATCTGGATGTGGGATCTTAGTGGTTTCTCACTTAAACAGCAAAGCCTATAGGGTTTATAATTTAGTAACCAAAAGAGTAGAAGTAAATATGCATGTTAATTTTCTTGAAGATAAACCCAATGTCAAAGGAGTAGGATATAGATGGATGTTTGATATTCACTATCTTACTGATTCTATGAACTATATTCCTGTATCTTTGGAGAATCAAGCTAACCTACATGCAGGTGATTCAGAAGTAACTAACAGTGTAGGTACTCCAACACCTATTGCTTCTGAGGAAAAAGATGAGGAAGTAGAGCTTATTGTTGTGCCTTCAACTGTAAGGATTCCTGAAGAAAAAGTTGAATCAAGGACTTCTTCCACAAATTCAAAGAAAGAGGATTCCACTACTGACTCTTTAAAAGATAATCCTAAGATTCAAGCTTTTAGAAGAGAGTTGGAAGAAATTGCCCTAAAGCATCTAGGGATAGTCCCTAACAACAACACTACCAGTACTTCCTCAGTTAATACTGGTAGTCATACAGTTAATACTGGTAGGCTTGATCATGATGATTCGTCTATGCCAGAGCTCGAAATCTTTCACAAGTCTGAGACAGGAATTTTTTATGAGGCATCTTATGATGAGGATGGTGTGATAACTGACTTCAACAGTCTTCCTACAAAAATTGAAGTCAGTCCTACTCCTACACATAGGATTCATAGTATTTTCCCAAAAATTCAAATACTTGGTGATCCTAAGTCAGCTGTGCAAACAAGGAGCAAAGTGCAGAACAAATCAGGAGCTCATGCTCTTCTCAGTCATATTCACAAGCAGCAAAGAAACAATCACAAAGATCAACAACATTGTTTGTTTGCATGCTTTCTATCTCAGGAGGAACCTAAGAAGATTGCTGAAGCTCTACAAGATGACAGTTGGGTTCAAGCCATGCAAGAAGAACTGTTACAATTCAAGCTACAACAAGTATGGGTTCTTGTAGATCTACCTCATGGAATGAAGGTGATTGGCACCAAGTGGGTCTACAGAAATAAAAGAGATGAAAGAGGTGTGGTTGTGAGGAATAAAGCAAGATTGGTGGCCCAAGGGTACACACAGGAAGAAGGTATTGACTATGATGAGGTTTTTGCTCCTGTGGCAAGAATAGAAGCTATCAGGTTGTTTTTGGCCTTTGCCTCATTTATGGGGTTCATAGTATACCAAATGGATGTTAAGAGTGCTTTTCTATATGGCACTATAGATGAAGAGGTTTATGTCTCACAACCTCCTGGTTTTGTTGATCCTGATCATCCAAATAAGGTTTATAAGGTGGTCAAAGCTTTGTATGGACTACATCAAGCTCCTAGAGCTTGGTATGCTACTCTATCCACATTTCTAGAGAAGCATGGATACAAAAGGGGCACAATTGACAAGACTTTATTCATTAGAAGGAACAAAAAGGATATCATGTTGGTTCAAGTGTATGTTGATGATATCATTTTTGGGTCTACCAACAAGTCTTGGTGTGATGAGTTTGAAGCCTTGATGCAAAGCAGATTTCAAATGAGTTCCATGGGTGAACTCACATTTTTCTTAGGTCTACAAGTCAAGCAGAACAAGGGAGGAATCTTCATATCTCAGGACAAGTATGTAGCTGAGATACTCAAGAAATTTGATCTTGTAAATGTGAAAGCTGCAATCACACCCATGGAGACCAAGTTGCCTTTGACAAAGGATGAGGAAGCTTTTGATGTAGATGTACACTTGTACAGATCTATGATAGGTTCCCTCATGTACTTAACTGCTTCTAGACCTGATATTATGTATGCAGTATGTGTTTGTTCACGTTTTCAGGTAACTCCAAAGACTTCTCATCTCAATGCTGTCAAGAGGATCTTCAAGTATCTCAAGGGCAAACCACACTTAGGCTTATGGTATCCTAGGGAATCACCCTTTGACTTGGAAGCATTCTCTGATAGTGACTATGGTGGGTCCAACCTTGACAGGAAATCCACAACAGGTGGTTGTCAATTTCTTGGACAAAGACTTATCTCATGGCAATGTAAGAAACAGACAATTGTGGCCACTTCAACAACTGAAGCTGAATATGTAGCTGCTGCAAATTGCTGTGGACAAGTATTGTGGGTTCAAAATCAATTGCTAGACTATGGTTTCAATTTCATGAATACCAAAATCCACATTGATAATGAAAGCACAATCTGCATTGTGAAGAACCCAGTATATCACTCCAAGACAAAGCACATCGAGATACGTCACCACTTTATAAGAGATTGTTATGAGAAGAAGCTCATTAGTGTGGAGAAAATTCACACAGACTTAAATGTAGCTGACTTGTTGACCAAACCGTTTGATGGACCACGGTTTAATTACTTGGTGGTTAGCATTGGTATGATCAACCCATAGCAACATTTAAGGGGAGGCTTAGTTGTATAGTTTGTTTAATTCTGGTAGCTAAGTAGTCTTAATACTGTTAGTTAGTTCATTTTAATACTGGTAGTTATGTCATTTTAATCCTGGTAGTTATGTCATATTAATACTGGTAGTTAAGTAGAGTTAATTCGGGTAGTTAGTTTTTATTAATTCTGTCTATACAATTTCTTGCAGTATGTTTTTCTTTGTTTTAGACTAATTTTGCAGGCATAGCATGGATGAAAGGGAGGAGTGACAAGGTTTTAATTTTTGTACATTTTTAGTACATCATTAATTCTGGTTGAAAAAGAATTAATTCGGGTTGACTCTCAATTAATTCTGGTTGACCAAAATTAAGTCTGGTAGTGTAATTGTTAATACTGGTAGGTTATTGTTAATGCTGGTTGCGGGAAATTTGACTTTTTCTGTTTTATCACTGTTTAAATGTTACCGTTAGAGATTTTTACGGCGCAATAGTCGTACAACAGAGAAGCTATATATAGATAAAGTTTGATTTCTCTTTCATACTTTTCTTTTTATTGCTATCTCCTTTTTGCAAAGTAAAAATTTCCTTTCACTTTATAACGAAAATAGTCAAGAGTTCTGTTACCAGCATCTACAACCTCACTCGCATCAAACCCCAAGTATTAATACGATTGTCCAATGGCCCAATTAAAGTATTGTGACAAACACAATCAAGTGGGGTTTTTGCGCAAGCCTGACGAAAGTGCAGGGTTTGCTGAGATAGTGGATTTTCTTCGAGGTTCCAACCTCAGGTATGCCTTAACTACTAATCCAACTATCTATGATTCCCTTATCAAACAGTTTTGGCAGACTGCAACTGCCAATACTAACGCTGATGGGACTCTAGAAATAAAGGCAACCATTGATACCATAAGGTACACAATCTCTGAGGCGTCAATTAGGGATTCACTTCAATTAGAAGACGCCACAGGAATTACAATGTTGCCAAATGATGAACTTTTTGAGGGAATGGGGCAAATAGGGTATCCTACTGATGGAACCTTTACTTTTTGGAAAAGTTTTTTCACACCCCAATGGAGATATTTAGTCCACCATCTTTTGCACTGTATAAGCTCTAAAAGTGGTGGATGGGATCAATTCGGTAGCAATATTGCTACTGCTTTGATCTGTCTATCCACTGGTAGAGTTTATAATTTTTCAAAACTCATTTTTGATGGTATGGTGGCAAATTTGAAAAGCAAGACAAAGTTTTTGATGTATCCTCGATTTCTGCAAATGATCTTAAATATTCAAACGGAAGACAAACACCTTTATCTAGCTGTGAGCCTGACCAAAAAGATCTTTGGGAATATGAAAAGGGGTTTTCGAGGGGCACCAAGACCTTTATTGCCTTCTATGTTACTTGTTGCTACTAACCCAAATGCAGGACAAGAACATGCTGCTGTGGCTCAATCCCAACCCTCATCATCAACACCTCAAGTACAATCCCATACACCTACACCACCACCTATCCCTACACCTACACCACCTCCTATCCATACACCTACACCTACACCACCTCCTATCCATACACCTACACCTACACCACCACCTATCCCTACACCTACACCAATACCTGACACTGAACCTACACCATTTGAGCACATCTATGAGGAGCCATCTCCTGTCCACCAACACTTCTCACCCCCACAAGAACAGGCTTCAAGTCAAATGTCTATGGATGATTTACTTCAAGCAGTCCCTGAGTTGATATCAAGAATTGACAGCCTGGAAACGGATCTCAAACAAACCAAGCTGACCATGGGAAATGCTATTGTGAAGTTAGTCAAGAAGGTGAAGAAGTTGGAAGGGTTTTTGAAAAGGAGAAATATGGTTTTGTCAGATTCAGAAGAAGAAGAACCTGAGGCTCAAGGGAGGAAAAGTCAAGATGATCCTCTAGATTCTTCAGAACAAGGATTGGTTACTCCTTCTACAACAAAAGTAAAAGCTTCAGGGGAGGAACAAGTGGAAGACATAAGTCCAAACACTCTTGAAGCAGCCAAAACTCTCTCCAAGGTTGCCTCTTTAAAGCCAAGGTCTATTGACAAGGGAAGGAGATACAAGAGAAGAAAAGAAGCTAAGGGAAAGAAGGTAGTCTCAAGCTTGGATTTTCAAGAAGAAGTTGATACTGGTGCTGAACAAGTTAATACTGCTGAAGGAGTTAGTACTGGTAGTACTAAACTTAGTACTGGCAGTGAACAAGTTAGTACTGTTGGTGATAAAAAGTCTACTTCTTCTCCTGATAAAGGCCAAAGAGCAGGAAAAGCTCCTATGATCATTGAAGAGACTCCTAAGAAGTCAGCTCCTATGATCAGTGAAGAAACTCCTAAGAAGTTAAAGGAACAATGTGTTTACAAGATGAAGCTACCTTGCTGAAGCCTTTTAGTGGATAACTTTGCAAAAAAGAAGAGGTGGCTAAACAAGTACCTTGGATCTCTCTTAGCTCAAAAGAATTGCAGAAAAGAAGAGTTGAATGAGCAACAGAAGAAAAGAAAAGCTCAAGTTCAGTTTGAAGCTCAGCATTACACAAATGAAGATTGGGATCTAATTAGAGCAAAGATTGAAGCTAATGCAGAGTTGTCAAAGAGCATGCTAGGAAGTGAACTTCAAGGAGAAGATTTTGCAAAGAAAATGGTTGATCTTGTCAATCAAAGGAAGAAATATTTTGCAGAAGAGAGAGCTAGAGCTAAAAGAAACAAGCCCATGACCCAATCACAGCTGAAGACGTATAAAAATTTCTTGAAGAATCAAGGGACATGGAAGTTATCTCAGCTGAAGAGTTTGAGTTTTGAAGAAATCAAAAAGGAATTTGATAAGCTTGTGAAACAGGTTGAGTCCTTTGCACCAATAAATTTTGAAGCCACTAAAGCTAGTTTGAAGAGATTTGGTGAAGAGCTTCAGACAAAGACTCCAAAAAGAATGAAAGATGATGAAGATGTTGAAGCAAAGGATAGCCTACCAAGAAGTATCATGAAAAAGAAGAAAACAATGCAAGGAAAGGATTAGCTGACAAGTTTGATAAGATACTCGGAAGGTTCAAATGAAGATAGTGAAACAAGATGATTCGGTCACATTACTAAAACTCCAATTAATCTTGTTCCTTAGCGAGAAAACACCTAGTAAAGCCACCTATAAATAATCAAGCAAGCAGACAAAAGTGTACCATATAGTTCGGGAATAATGGAACTACATAGTGTACATCAATTTTGGTGTCAATGATGAAGTCTATATCTAGAATGATCTTACTGAGTTGTATAGATTTAATGAATAGATATGATGAATGGACCATAGGAGAGCGAGAGAGGTATTATGGTAAATATTTAGAAGGATATGTTGAAGAACCTCAGTACGGATCTATATGGATTGAGAGTAGGACAGCAAAAGATCAATAATTGGAGATATTATGAGTCTTGTAGAGACTTTGAGTACTTAGAGTCTATGGATGTATATAGTGTTGATTTGAAGAGAACAATCCATTATCGCTGAGATGTGCAAAGCCATGTTTAGATAAGAAACTACAAAAGAGAAAGCCAGATGAAAATTGTACAAAATGTTAAAATGAGGGAAAAGCAACAAGCTGGTAATAGGAAGTAGTAAGTTATGTAAAGTGAGTAATCTAGGATATGAATAGAAGGATTAACACCTATTGGTGGAGGTGCTATCACTAAACGACAACAAGTGTTTCAGTTTCACCATGTCATAATATCAACATAATAACAGGCTAGTCCAGAGCAAACGGCTCTTGTAAAGACTTCTTAAATCGCTCTATGTTGACAACGTGCAAATATTGTATGGTTTTCAACTCACCAGATCTTTTTAAGTGAAGTGTGACTAGCCCACAAGTTTATGCTTGTGGTAAAGGCTGTGGGGAAAACCATAACTATCCATAAGATTATGGCTTATGTAAAGACAAATTTGCAAAATCCATATTAGATGGTTAACATTTACAAAAAGTGGTTGGTATATCAACACACATGTTTCATTTACAAAGAGTTGACATGGTTGAGTCATCCACCTGGAATTTACCTTTTCTAGTGCCAAAGGATTGACGAGCCCTGATCAAACGCTACAGGAAAGCATATCAAATCGTTTATGTTGGTAATGGTTGCCAAAAAACCAAATGGTATCAACTCACCAATGTTTCAAGTCGTAAGAGTTGAAAAACTTTTCATTAAACACAATGACATACACCTTTCTGTGCCTAAAGACTGACTACCCTGAGTGAAATGGCTACGGAAAAGACAAGCTGAGAAAGGTGTTCCATTACAAGCAAAGCAAGCTGATTGGCTAGAGGACACGGATGAGGAGATTGATGAACAAGAGTTGGAAGCACATTACAGCTATATGGCAAAGATCCAGGAAGTTCCTACTGCAGACTCAGGAACTGATACTGAGCCATTGGAACAGATACACAGCGATGCTGAATATAATGTGTTTGTCAATGTGAGACAGCATTCTGAGCAACCTGAATCTACTAGTAACACATGTTTAGTGGAAAAGGATGATAGTAATGTCACTCCTGATTCACCGGATATGTGTGATAATGATATTCAGACTGAACAAAATGCTGAAGATGATCGTGTTGCGCTTGCTAATTTAATTGCAAATTTAAAACTTGATGTTGATGAAAATAAAAAGATTCAAAAGCAATTAAAGAAAGCAAGCACATCACTTGCTCATGAATTGAAAGAGTGCAAATATATTCTTGCGGAAACTAGTAAAACTCTAGGGAGTCTAATAGTATTCGGGATAGTTGTTTAATTGCACTTCAAAACAAATAGACTGAGTTTGAGAGGTATAAGGCCTTAAATGACAGTACAGTTGACTATGACAAATTTAAACGCAAGTTAAATGAAACTCTAGGACTATTAGCTCAAAAACAGATTGACATAAAAAAAGGTTTAAAAGTTAAAGACTATGAAATTTTAGTTGTCAAAGAGAAACATGATGAGTTAGTAAAACAGAGTCTTTTAACAAAGTCACATTTTGAAGGTCTTGTCAAAAAGAAAACAAAGGTTATAACGGATTTGAAACTTAAGGAAGAAAAAGACATTGACAAAATGATTTCAATGGAAAAACAATTAAAGTTTTTGAATAAAATTGTTTACAAAAGGAATCAATCAATTCAAACCATACATATGTTAGCTCCCAAAGGCCCAACATTCAATGGTAGACCAACCTTTGCAAATCCAATGTATCTCAAAATGGCTCAATCTAAAAAACCATGTTTGTATGAGATCCCAACTGACCAATCTGATCCTGCAAACAGACTCGTCCCCGATTGGGAAGAGACTATGACTCTTGAATAAAAGAGTCGATCAAAATTGAATAAAGACTTAGTGAGACCTTATGACTACACAAAGCTAAATAGTCTTTATGAAATTTTCAAACCAGCATCACAGGAATATCATGAACAGTTGACACATGCAAACGAAGTAAGGAAGAAAATGTGGAGAAAATATTTTGAGAAATTTAAAACAAATATTTTCAAAAACATCGGTTTCTTACCTGTTTTAAAATCAATAAGTAAAAGTAGACAAGCATACAATGTAATGACAAATAACATAAATCACTTTAGAGAACTTGTTGATCAAGCTTGGGAAAAGCATTCTTATAATCATTTTCGTGCGCCAACTGCTCTTGATATAAAAGTGCTAATAAAAACATATTTGATGCCTCTTGCCATAAAGACACAGAATGATAATTTCACATTTGTTCATGAACTTAAGCAAGAAATGCATGCTGATTTAAAGTACGTTGAATCCCTTGAAAATGAAATTGACGAACTTGAATCTGATAAAGCAGAATTTTCAAACATATATGATATACTTTTGCAAGAATATGTGTCTAATAGTGTTATGTGTTCTTATTTGCATTCATTATCTGATTTAGATGCTCACTCTGAATTACAATGCTTATATCTTCATAAAGTGAAAGAATATGAATGTCTTGCACAAAAGCTTTCAAAACAAACTGAATCTGTTAGTAAAGAAGTGTCTACTGAGCTTTTACAAAGTTTTGCAAAGAAAAAGCATCAAATGTATTTCAAAAAGAACGTGAACAATATTTTGAAATACAAGATTTGAAAGCTCAATTGTAAGACAAGAACATTGCTATAAGTGAGTTAAAGAAACTCATTGAGAAATGAAAAGGAAAGTCTGTGGAAACTAAGTTTGATAAACCATTTGTTGTTCGCCAACCAAATGATCAAAGGATTCCAAAACCATCAGTTTTAGGCAAACCGGCTCCTTTTTCAGACTCTCTTGAGAGGAAAAGTTTTTCACAAAGTCGGTTACCAAAACTAATGTGTCAGAGGGTTTATCAAAACCAGTCACTACATAAATTTTAACCTCCAAACTTCCAGACAGACTGTAAGAAACAAAAAAGAGCTAAACTAGGAATGTAACGAATTGACACTAGGACAACACAAACTAGAGCACCTCAGTTGCCTCAGACTTATAGGAATACTAATCCTCGTGTGTCTACCTCTACAGGAGTAATTCACAGAACTAATGTTAGTAGACCACAGCTTAGGAGCACTCAAATAAAAGATAAGGTCGTGCCAAACAATAGTCAAGTGAAGGATAAAAAGACTGAAGTGGAAGACCACCCTAGGATTTCTAGTGTTTCCAATAAAACAAAGTCTGTAACTGCGAGTAATGACAGTTTAAAATCCAGAACTTCGAATGTTAATGTTGTTTGTGCTACTTGTGGAAAATATGTGTTTAATTCGAACAAAAAATTGGGGAAAAAAATTTATGCTTTGTGTTTCTAAATATTTGATGACTGAATTCTAGAGCTACGAACCAAATATGCCTATTAGTACTAGAAAACCCAAAAGTCAAGCGAACAAATCTGTTGCAACACCCCCTAAGAAAACAGTTGCATCAGAATCTACTATTTAGAAATCCAAGAGTTACTATAAAATGACGTATGAGAAAACTAGTAAGGCATGGAAATGATGGATAGAACAACAATGCCTATCAGGATATAAATGGGTTCCTAAGACAAAAATGAAATGGGTGCCTAAAGTTAGGAATGAGAATGTGAAAAAGAAAGTTAGTTTTACTATAGATAATGCATCTAGGATAACTAATGTCTTGAAACTCATAAATACTTTAGGATCCAATTTGTCAAGTATTCCATCGTCCTCTAATTCTCTTACAGATTGTTCAACACATCCTATTCATTGTTGACTCATATGCCCAGAAGCACAAGACGCAATCTAAACGATGCTGTGCAATTTTGGTTGAAAAATAACTAGTATCGTTTCGTTATGCAATGATCAATTAGCTCTAATTTTTGGTTATGGAAAATCTGGTTCAAGGAAATATCATGATCAACAGGGTTTATTACGTCGAAGGCCTCAATCACAATCTCTTATCGATTGGTCAATTTTGTGATGCGGATTTGGAGGTTGTTTTCTGGAAATCTACGTGTTTCATTAGAGATCTTTAGGGAAATGATTTACTCACCGGTAATCGTGGATCTGGTCTCTATACAATATCCCTTCAGGAAACGACTTCATCAAGAAATCCCAATCTGTGCTCATGCTAAAGCCTCACCTACTTCAAAGCATGGGTTATGGCATGTGAAGACTTTCTCATCTTAACTTTCGACAACAATCAACTGGCTTTCAAGAATGGTTTCGTGATTGTTTACCAAAACTTACAATATGTCAAGGGATCAACTATGTTCCTCTTGTGAAGTGAGTAAAGCAAAAAGAAGTTCATTCAAGAAAAAGGTTATTCCAAGTTCAAAATGACGGTTAAATTTGCTTTATATGGACTTATGTGGTCCAATGCGGGTTTACTAGCATAAAAGGGAAAGAAATATATTCAGGTACTCCATGAGACGACTAACTCCAGATATACTTGGACTTTATTTCTAAGATCCAAGGATGAAACACCAGAAGTTCTAAAAGATTTCCTCACAATGATTCAACGAAATCTTTAAGCCCTAGTAATTTCTGTTCGAACTGATAGAGGCACAAAGTTCTTAAACAAGACACTCCATGCATTCTTCAAAGAAGAAGGAATTGAGCATCAAACTTCCACTCCTCGAACACCTGAACAGAACGGCGTTGTCAAAAGACAAAAACGTACTCTAGTTGAGGCTGCTCGAACGATGCTTTCAGCTTCTAAACTTCCTTTATTCTTTTGGGCTAAAGCAATTGTACCGCAGCTAATGCCTCAAAGAACAGATCTAATCATCATCACTGACACATAAGACAACGCGGCATATCACAACAACAATGACCATTAGAAACGCTTAATTAAACACCTTCACATTTTTTGTTGCACTTGTTACCTAACAAGAGATGGTGAAAATCTGAATAAGATAAAAGAAAAAGGGGATCCGTGCATTCTGGTGGGATTTTCCACTCAGTCTAAGGGATATCATGTTTACAACAAGAGAACCCGATTGATAGTTGAGTCCATATATATCAGATCTGATGAAATCAAAGAGATGTCAAAGACGTCTGTTGCTAATGACACTTCAGGTCTTCTGTTCCCCAACGACAAAAGCGTCAGAATTATGGCAACCAGCCCCGTCCCCCAACTAAAAATGTTTCACCTACAGCTGATACATACAGATATATAGTCACAACAAAGTTAATCATCTTTTTGGTCCTATGTAAGATAGAAATTAGTCATTCTTCACGTACTTCAGTGTCAACAATTCTACTTCTCTCCCTACCGACAATGTCTAAACAACAAAACACACGCACCTACAACGGAAAAATCCATATTCACAGAACCAACAACCCTAAAAATTTTAATGTAGGAGGAAAACAACGATAAACAAGCATGAAGATGCACAGTTTCCAACAAGAATTGAATTTATCATCCTTTTTTTGTACACAGGTAGCCAGAATTGCAAAGGTCTTCCTCACGCAAAAATCATAAATTCAAATATGCATACCTTTTTAACAACCACAAACAATTCCGAATACTTGATGCCAAAAGATCACCTGCTAGAAACAAGTTCGTGGAAATCCCATCAAGCCAGTACAACAAGACGACAACGGTGCAAAACCGATCCTGAAATGTGTATGTTCGCACTCACCGTGAGTACTGCTGAACCAAAAACCATTAAGGAAGCAATGGCTGATTCTGCATGGATAAAGGCAATGCAGGAAGAGCTTCATCAGTTTGACAGACTCCAAGTCTGGGAACTCGTTGACAAACCCTTTGGCAAGAACGTAATCAAACTAAAGTGGTTATGGAAGAACAAAAAGGATGAAGACCAAACTGTAATTCACAATAAGGCACGACTTGTAGCTAAGGGTTATGCTTAGGAAGAGGGTATTGATTTCGAGGAATCATTCGCTACAGTTGCTCTCTTGGAAGATGTTCTGATTTTCGTCGCTACCTGCACATAAGAACTTTGTCGCAAATCTACCAGATGGAGTTTAGAAACAACATTTCTTGAATGTACACTAAAGGAGAAGGTTTAGTTTGCACAACCAGATGGTTCGAGATTCCTAATCATCCAAAGAAAGTTTACCGTCTAAGGAAAGCTCTATATGGATTGAAACAAGCTCCAAGAGCATGGTATGATGAACTCTCAAATTTCCTGATGTCCAAAGGCTTTAATAAAGGTACCATTGACCCTACTCTATTCACGATAAGATACGGGGATGACATTCTACTTGTGCAAATTTACGTCAATGGCATTATTTTTGGGTCTACAAACCCTAAATTTTCTAAACGATTTGAAAAAATATGCATATAATTTGATGATTTCCTAATAGAGGGAAATGAAATTCTTTTAGGACTCTTCAGAACCACCAATCCCCATAGATGTGAATCTTATCAATCAAGCCAAGTACGTATTAGAAATACTTTAAAAATGGTATGGAAAAATGTGATGTCGTTGGTACGCCAATGGCTACCAAACCTAAATTAGATGCAGACTTGAGTGGAAAACTCGTAAACCAAAGTGACTACCGTAGTAAAATCAGGTCACTCATGTATCTGACATCTAGTAGACCAGATATAGTGCAAGCAGTATGTTATTGTGCAAGGTATCAAGCAAGACCGACTAAAAAACACCTCAAAGAGGTTAAAGGGATCTTTCGATACTTAAGGGGTACCATTAACATGGGACTCTTGTATTCGAAGGATTTTGGCTTTGAACTAACAGCTGTTATTCAAATGCCGGACCAATAAGCCAGATGTATTGATACTTGCAAAAGCACTTTTGGAGGAAATAGTTCTTAGGTGATAAATTAGTCAACTGGATGTCAAAGAAGCAGGATTGCACTACAATGTCATCAGCAGAGGCTGAGTACGTGGCGTTATTTGCAAGTTGTGCTCAAGTCATGTGAATGAGGACACAACTTAAGGATTATGGCTTCAACTACAACAAAATACCGTTGTATTGTGACTCTCAGTCAGCCATAGCAATCTCATGCAACCCCGTGCAGCACTCCGTAACCAAGCACAACCATACATCGATATCAATTTTAATCATGGAACACGTTGAAAAACGGGCTTAACTGGATTGTACTTTGTTAGAACTGAATACCAATTAGCTGATATGTTTACTAAAGCCTTACCCGAAGATAGGTTTCAGTATCTTGTCATACGAATTGGTATGAGATGTTTGACTCCAGCAGAACTAGAGGTTCTGACAAATGAATTTGCTTGATATATTCTTCAAACATCGACTTGTAAATATTTTTGAAAAAAGCAAAATACAAAAATATAAAACATATAAAAACAAATACAAAAATATAAAATTTCAAAAATAAAATACAAAATCAAAAAATCAGAAAATGTTTCACAAAAAGAATCTTCTCGACATGTCTCTTGGAATCGATAACATTTACGTACCTAGAAATGTTGATTAACATCGACACGGGCGTGTAAATGAAGTTCGAGCAGGAGTTTCAAATGCTTTCAAAACATGTCATTTCTATTTTTCTTTATGACTTGTATTTGCTCTCAGATTGCAACTCGGACCCGAACGACAAAGGAGAGTGTACGTTTCAGTGCAGTTATCCTTAGCGTTAGAAGAGAAGTCTTCTAACATGATGTTTTTTAAAATGTTGAACATAATTTTTCAAGAATTTCTCAATGACAATTCATAATCTTTCAAAATTGTGTGTTCAACACTCCATCCCTCATCAAGTTTTACAAGAAAATTCTTCTACATTTGGTGTCATTTTTCAAAATGAGTCAATGTTTGAGGGAGAGTTTTTCGAGAAACAATGTTTTAATGTTGTTGGATACATCATCACATGACAATTCTTATGTATTCAACATATTATAAAAAGTCTTAGTAACAACTCAGTAATAATAATGACTACTCAATAGATTGTATGTATATAGATGATTTAGTGGTTAGCATATAAATAAATTTTTCAAGAATTCCTTCAATGACAATTCATAATCTTTAAAAATTGTGTGCTCCACAATGTAACCCGTCAATTTAATAAATTCATTACAACTTGGTATTATTTTTTTAGTGTCAAACTTATGTATAATTGAGGGGGTGGGGGGGGGGGGCAAGTTAAAATTCCATATAATTCAATGCCTTAAGTATAAAATTTTTTCTCCACAGGATTTACATGACAAATTTTAATCACATGGTATTTCAAAAACTAAGTGAATTAGTATTTAAAATAGGGATTTAGCCGTACAATAGCAACGAATTTTGTAATTGTTTTCCATTTGGTACGTGAACTTTTTTTTTGTTCACTTAATGTAACGAACTTCATATGATGTTTTGATTACACTAACCAAGTATAGGCCAAGCGGATAGAAACATTTATTACCGTCTAATAGTACTACTGGCTTATTATTAACACAAAAATTTATAAAATATAGAATTATTAACTC
Organism: Tanacetum coccineum; assembly: GCA_026074375.1. Taxonomy (NCBI): domain Eukaryota; kingdom Viridiplantae; phylum Streptophyta; class Magnoliopsida; order Asterales; family Asteraceae; genus Tanacetum; species Tanacetum coccineum. The sequence goes on from BQNB010007561.1 coordinate 78,891, forward strand.
ACTAACACGTCAAAGTCTCCCTTAACCCTAATCAAATAAACACACACTACATTTCCCCCACTTAATCTCACAACAACCCCAACCTAGGTATCATATATTTAACCATTACCCTAATTGAACAATCACAATACGTTTAACAGTGAATTTCCATCACGATGGTAACTTTGTCCCATCACCTCTCATGTATCTAGAAGGAGAAAAATCCACAATTCGTGATTTGGAATTTGAAGGGATGACATTTATTAGGCTGTCAAAGTTGCTTCAAGGAACATGTATGTTCCCCGTGAAAGGTATTTTCTTTCTTATCCCTAGTAAAGAACTTAGTAACGGATTAATTGAGATTAAGAATGATTTAGACCTAGCAAACTGTATTGCGGTAGGTTATAAGAATAGAAAGGTAGTTGATATGTTTCTTGAACATCATGGGAATGATTTAAGTCATTGGATTCAGACTGACATAGACAACAATGATGATGAACTTTCTGATGTTGAGATGGAAGACATAACAGGCTATGGGGCTAGTGATTTTGTAGGGGAAGATGATGTAGTTATACCCGATAGGTCCATTAATGATCCCTTTTTGAACAAATTATGCAATGGAAATTATATAAATGATTTTACTGATGATAAGTCTGATGGTGGTGAGTCTAGTCAACCTAGTGCTAAGGAGTTAGAAATAGATAGTGATGATGAAGATGTAGACAAGAACTTTAAACTGGTTGATGGGGTGATTTATCCTAAATTTGACCCTAAACTTCCATGGAATAAAATGAAGCCAACCTTGGGTTTAAGGTTTGAACACCCAGAACATCTTAAAGAGTGCATGACCAATTATGGTGTGCAAATGTATACCTGGAATAAGAAGAAATGATTTTTAGAAAGTCAGTTGTTTTGTGTGGTAGAGAGCTTGGAGAGGGTAGAAGTGGTGGTAAAAAAGGTAAGAAAGGGGATTGGCCTTATAAGAAAGAGAAAAATAAGGGTGAGCTACCTAAGAAAGATAAGGGTGTGCTGCTGAGATCACCTACGAAAGGTAAAAAGCGTGCCTATATCAGATCACCAAGTAAGAAAGGTGTGTAGGGTCAGTCATCTGGAGACAAATGGAAATGCTAAGATTAAGCAGGGTGAGTTCTGTAGCTAAGAAAGGAAAAAGAAGGGTACCAAAAAAGGGTGTCAATGGTTGCACATTTAGGCCTTTTTGGCTTCTTTTGATGCAAGATAGGGGGGGGGGGGTGTGGTGGGGTATGGAAGCGTTTTTACAAATCAGACCTTATCCTCATAACACACTTGCTCAAGGAACTTTGAGTTAGGCTCATTAGTCACATTTAAATGGATTGCCAAGCAGTTTGCACTTAAATGTATGAGTGGAAGTCCTACATAGAAGTCCACATAGGATTCATAAGTTCTGATCCGGTAAAACAAGTTTCAGTGTGCAAATCAACACATAACATGAAAGTTCGTTATATTAAGTGGAACAAAAAAGTTCAACGAACTAAAAGTGAACACTTTACAAAGTTCGTTGCTATTGTTTGGACTAAATCCCTTTAAAATAATGGGGAGAAATGTAAATAAAAATGTGATCTTGAAAATAATGAAGTGATCAATCGACTCAAAGTGCTAGATTACTCTTCCGGAAAAGGTATTACTGGTTACAATTCTCATACCCAAACAACATATTAAATATTCACTACGATTCTGAAGTCAAAAGGAGGATAGTGTTATGGATACTAGCCAATGATCCCAACCAGAACCTGAGAGAACAACACCAAGGGACACTCCATAGTTAGAAAAATAACAGTCCTAGGTAATGATTGGAGATGAATATGAGTTTTAAGAGGAATAATCCAGCTAAGATTAGCTATACACTGGAACAATGATAACAAGGTGTTAGTAATGACGTCTTGGTAAGCATTGAAGGGGTTGAAGAATGAAAAAGAAATGAATGGATAAAGGGTTAAAATAAAGAAGCCCTCTACATAACTTAGGCAGAAATCGGGTCAATGCATAATCTATCGGTTTTTCAAAAAGATGAATTCTGTATTATAGAAGACGACATCATGGACCCAATGATGCATTGCATAACCCTCCCCAGCCATTCGAGTTTCTCTCAATAGAAACTTGTCTCATTTATCACGGAGATACACACGACTTCTATTGACTTTCTTACTTCAAGTTAGTTAATATTGAATACGTGTCATCTGCACCACCTCCGAGTACTAAAACACAAACTCATAATATCTAGTCAAGAGCCAAGAGATCAATAAAATAAATCTCATTAGGACACATTCCATTACAAACACTTGTTGAACATCATCAAGTTCACAAGCTGTTAACAAGAGTCCTACGCATTATCCTTGTTATTTACCAGAACATCCGAGTGATACTTTAAGTCATTCAACATGAAGATGGAAATCCTCTGAGCCAACATCAAACAAGCTCATTGTAATGACTTGCGCTATTCTAAATGAATCAAACTTGTTCCAATTGGAAAGAAACGATGGTGTTATTCATGGTGGAATCAAACTTGGTTCCAGTAAAATGTATTGATGACTCAATAGTAAGATAGTAACTATCTGATTCACGTCACATTCGTGTTGTTTGCTTTGAGACGTTCTGGTATTGAGAATAAACAAGTACGATGAATCTAATGCATACGCGTTAGAGGATCTAACACTTGAGCTTGGAAACCCTATCAAGGAGGTTCTTCAAAATTGAACCTACCTGATCACAGGTATAATATTTTAATGATTGTAAAACGAGTCCTCATTGAACGGATGTTAATGCAACCGAATCTCAAATCTCGACAAATGACAAAGGTCCATATTCATACCATAATCTTGCTATTTAATCACTAACATTTAAATGCAGGTATAAACGACAGTGTTGCAGCCTCATTCCAGCTGAAGTCGGATTCATTACCACATGCTCATGCTTTGATGTGTCGTTGTGTAGTGTATATTTTATTGTTTCAAGTTTTAAATTTATATTTTGCCAACTCAACCAAAAACAACACTTTAACGGGCAGTGTACCCGATCGGTAGTAGTTTCGTGGTAAGTAGGGTGTCGATCAGTGAGAGCGAGGTTAAATCTATCAATTTAATTAATATCTTGGTTATCTAATCTATGTTAATTCTATTCTAATCCTATGTTAAACCTATGTCAGTCCAAATCCTAATTCTAACGGGAAAAGGGGGTTTTCAGCCTGAGAGACTGGCACGGTTTGGTTGGTGACTACAATCAATTCAAGACATTGTTACATACGCAAGCTAATAGACAAAAGATAAAAGAGTGGTCGAACTTTATATAAGAAAACTGTATTAACCATTATTAGTCCGATTAGAACGTTGGTTTGTTTATTAGGTGCAATGATTTCTTCTCTCGAGGTGGCATATTATTCTTAAGACTTGGGCGTTTGATAAGTGCTTAATTACACATATCTTTTACCTCTAAAAACGAGCTTAAATGACCAAAAACAGACAAAAACTGCCAAATATATGTTTGTTTTGCATTTGTATTGTGCAGGAAGTGGATATCAACAAAAAGACAGAAAACCAAGCCAAATGACAAAACAGAGCAAGAAAGGAAAAACTGTGTCAAATCAACAAGGCCAAAGCAAAAAAATACAAATCAGAGTCAATACTGAAGAATCAGGAAAAGACAGTCAAAACCGGAGCCGGAACTAAGAAAACAATTGAAATGCAATCTTAACCCCATCTGATGGGCCGGGAAAGCCAATAGTAATACTATGAAGACTGTGAAGACCAAATGGGCCCTCAATCAATTACAACAGCCCATTTGTGTGCAATTGACAAAGACTGTGAAGACTTTGAAGGCCCAATCCTAGCCCAATTACAGCCAATCTCAGCCATTGTACACACAAAACCCACTCCATAACCTTATTGGGCTTGAAAAAGCCCAATAACCAAGCCTACACCTTATTGGGCCCAAACCCAAACCCAATGGGCCCAACACAAACCCAAGCCCAACAAAAGCCCAAAATCCTTTTTTACAAAACTTTAGGGACTAAAGTGTCATTTTTAAAAGTTTTTTTATAAAAGAAAAAAAAGGGTAAAATAAAGGGAAGGACTAAAACTGCCAAATGGCATTTCCCTTTTTAGTTATAAACTAGAGGGGCCAGTTTTGTAACTTACCTAAACCCTCTTTGTTTCCTTTTAGTTATAAACCACAAGGGCCATTTGTGTTATTCTCCAAACTCCTTTTTATAACTAAAAATGGGCCAAAACGAAATGAAAAGAGAGAGAAACATGGGGGACCAAAGTTGCAAACTTTTTCCATTCTTTTTCTTTTAAAACAAACCTGCAACAGGGTACCTCAACCCCCTTTCCCGCCAAACTAAAACCGCCCTCACCCACGGTTTACAGCTCACCCCATCCCTCTAGTACACCTCTACAGCTCACCCCTACCACTCCCCACTTACCCTGTCCCTTATAACCCCTCCACGCTGGCAATCACACAACCCGAGCAAACCCATCAATGGTGAGATGAACAATAGCCAATCCAATGGCTAGGATTGCTGGGATTGCTTCCTACTCACACAGCTAGCACAACCCAAGTCCAAAGACAAAGCTTGGAGCCTCTATAAAAGGAAAAGAGAACAAGCCGAAGTCGACACACCATATTACCATGTTTTAGTTTAATTTTAATTTTAAAGTTTTTTTTTAAGCATTAGTGTAATTCAGTTCAACTTTCAAGGTTTTATGTTGTAATTTCTTATTTTCTAATAAAAAAGAATAAGAGGTATCTCCTTGATACCACCACTGTTGGAATTTAAAGTCTCATTTAAGTTCTTTGATTCTGTTTAAATTGTGTAAGAATGTTTTAGCATTGTTAAACTCTACTTTTAATCAATTTTCTAAGCCTTTATTTCATAAAAATCAGTAAAAAAACCGATTTTATATATTTAAGGGGGTGTTTGGTTCTGTTGTAAAATGGGTCAATTTAGGGATTGCCTTGAGTCAAAGACACTCAGCCACTTTTGGCTGAGTGTGTGAGACTTATTAGTCCAATTTAATCACAAGCTTTTAGTTAAAAAGAAATTTTTAAAGTTCCCTTTTGTTAAACTGCCAAAATCAGTGTAAGCATAAAGCCACAAACACCCAGCTTAATTAATAAGCAGTGTGATCGTTTTACCATATTTTAAAAGTCCTTTTTGATAACCAAACTTGTTCTACTTAACCAGCCATTGTCCCATTCATTCATTTTTGGGTTATCAAATCTGTTAAGTATGCATAGTTGCCATTTCTTTGAAAACTCTTAATTTCAAGCCCAAAAACCAGCTTGTTTAAGTTCACCATTATAAAAGATATTTTTGAATTAAACTCTACTATGGCCCTACTAATCTGTTTAGCCCATTGGTTTTTTGGGTGATAAGCCCTTGTGCTTATTTTTAAGCCAAAAAATCCCCTAATCCCATTGTTAATACCTCCCCTGGGTGCTGAGCACCAGGTAAGCCTATTTTTCTAGCTTATTAGAACTAAGCATTAGGTTTTTATGTTTTTTTTTAATGTAAAGCTTATAATACCAACCTTATGGTTTGCCAGCCTAATATCCCCTAGTTTGCTATTAATATAGCTCTTAATTAGTTGCATTTAAGTTCCCTTTTCTGTCTTTATAAAAACTGTTAGTATAAACCTATTTATTAGTTCATCCTTATTTTAGGCTTATTTTAGTTACCCCAGCTTATCATAGGACTCCCTTAAACTAGTAAGCTTAATCCCATAGTCTATATTAGCTATAATGCAGCTTAACCCCAGAAAAGAAAAAGAAAAATAAGCCATAAGCTATTATAAAGCCACAGTCAGGCACAAAAGCTTACATTACTGTCTTTATTTTCTTTGAGTTTCACACTTAGTGCTTTTAGTAAAAATGTTGCATTAATCCCCAGAACAACTTTTCTTTGAGGTTTGGCTAATAAACCATTAGGACTTAGGTTGTACTTCGGGTTCCTACTCAGGGACCATTTGTGTAATTATCTATTATATAGTTTACCTTTGTGTTAGTACCAATAGGTTAAGTCCGCACCTGTTACTTCTTCGTTAGTCCTTGTTGCTTTACTCTGTTAGTCCTCTAGTTTAACAGCCATTAGACTTTTAGTTAATTAAATAATTAAATTAGGTTTAAATTTAATAAGTTTAATTACTTTTTATTTAAACAGTAACTTTTGGGCATTTTTATATTTTTAGATTTGTTAACTTTTTCTTTATTTTATTTTATTTTTTCAGAATTTTTATAACTTTTATTTTTTGTCTTTTTCTATTTAATTAGTTTTAATTAGTTTTTAATCTTAGAAAATTCATAAAAAATCCAAAAATTAATAAAAAAATATTTTTCTTTTTTATAAAATTTTCTTTTGTCATTTAGTGTCTAGGAAAAATATAAAATTTAGTATAGGCTTAATTTTTCTTAAATTTCAGTTTTAGACCCGTTTTTACCGGGTACGTTTTACAAAAACCGTTTTCTTTTCGTTTTAAACATTCAAACGAACCATCCGTTTTAGTTCTAGTTTTCTATTTTTCAAATTAAGTTTAGGTTAGAATTTAATTTTGATTTTAATTTAATTTAGCATTTAGTTTTCTTAAATTTAGTATTTAGGGTTCCCGATAACCTTTTCATCTGTTCCCCGTATTTAATTTAGATTTAATTTTAGGATTTCCCTATAACTAATTTTGTATCCCGTAGTTTTTAAGATCCCCATTTCCTATACTTGTTTCCCGTAGATTAAATTAGGTTTTATTTAATTAACTTTAGTTTTAATTATATCAGTGTTTCCATCATTCAATTTCTCATCAAACCAGGATAAATTTCAATTGCAGCCTCGTTGGGACATACGACCCGGGAATATCTCTTCCGGAATCTTTTTATCATTGATTTGATTCTTATATATTTTATTTCTAAGTAGGTCTTGACTTTTTACCTTGGTCAAGGGTGAAGAGTTTGGATTTGCCTAGTATTTTATATATATACTATCAGCGAATCAATTATTCGGATACCTCGACATGTGTTTGAGATATTTTTACATCTTACTAAATTTTCTCCTTCTCTTTGTCCACCTTAATATGCTAATACTTACGTACCATTATTATTGCTATGTAATATTACTTTGACTATCATCTAGGTTACTCTAGTCCGTGTATAACTTCTCTTAGTCATTATAATATTCTCAACTGAGGTATTAACATGAATAAGTTCCGGTGAACTATTGAGTTCCCAATCGAACAAAAGATTTAAAACTTGCCTTCTGTGACCACTTACGTATACGGCTCACCTCATTCTGATTAACAAACTACACATTGTATAAATGAGTGTTTTGTATCCTAATAAACTACGACCCGAAGGAAAATAAGCTGTCGCGCTATAATTCCTACTCTCCGCTCACCTGTGCGATTTTTCCATTCTGGAGTTCTTACCGGTGAAGTAAGATCGATTATTTGGTTTAAGTTGTCTATCTAGATATTTGTCCAATAGTGAAATAATGTTTTTAATAAATTCGAAAAAAACCAAAATAATCTTCTTTTTCTTCCGTATCAAGTTAATTCTTTTCCCTTATCCCTCTATCTATTTTAATTCTTATGACATCCTACGATTGTCGCCTTAAACGATTTAAAGCATGTATCGGTTTGTGAAATTTGCACACTTCAGCCTGTTTGTTGTTCAAAAGAAAACACAAAACAAGATCTTTGTTCAATGCCCGAATCGCTCAACAACACATTAAGAATTAAAGAATTTGTTTCGATTGTGGAAACCTGTTGCGATGTCTTAATTGTCTTGAAAGTGCCTGACACGAAGAGTATTGGAGAAAGCGTTTCAAGTTTCAAAATACTTCCAATCATCCAATGACAATTCCAACGAGTTGTTAATGCTCCTCGAGAGCCATTCGTTGTCAAACAAGACCCAGTGTCAATTCCACACAAAAATCTCCACAAATCGACCAAAGTGTTTTGTTTACAAGTGTGGTGATTCGATATTAGATGGCATCTTTTGTCAACGATGCACTATGTAAGTCTTGTGGAAAGGTGCACATGTTGGTTATAATTGTCCCACCAAAAAACTCTGATTACTCTAATCCGAGCCACCAAACAAACCAATCATGAAGTATCCCACAAGCTCGGAAAAGTGTGCAAATACCAAAATATTTGGTCAATGCCAGAAAATGTGGATTAAATGAATATGACGGAGTTTTTTTTAATGTTAAGATTCGGAGTGAAACACCAAATGTTTTACTCCATGACTCGATCGTAATAACACACCAGTATTCAAACCATTCTCCACAACCCCCGACTCATTCTTATGAGAATTTTGAAAACAATGCTTATTATGGTTACGATTGTTCACCCCAAGTTCCATTTTTATCCAATCGGAACCGTGTTACAATCAAGACTTTAATTTCTCACAAAATTCACAAAGTTTTCAACAACAATATCTTTGTGTGACTATATGTGGAGGTCCTCATAAACTTTCAGTGTCAACCGATGAATGAAGACTATTAGCAATGAGCAAAAATCCTTGCAATGATTCTAAACCTTTCGGTTTGACCAACTTCAAACCCCGCGAAATTTTCCGTCAATCATCAACCTCCTCAACCAATGAGCATGGTGAAGCTTTACAAGCCCATGAGGACCTAATAAAATCGATGAAACCTTTCTCAAAAAGTTAATCGTATATCTTTTGGGAAAACGCCTAAGGTTCTATTGCATTCTTTGGGAAAAACTTTATTGAAGTTAAGCCCGCTCAACCGAGAAGTAAAAGATTGCTTAGCAACCTTGTCAAGATGTGAAAAATCTAAGTGACGAGCAAACTTGTGTACATCAATAACTTCCGGCTTGGAATCGCCCTCTCGTCTACTGTGATAATGATGATGACGAGGACTATACCATTGCAATCACACCCATTTTATCAACCGAGGAGCCCGTAAACTCTCTAATTATGGAGATGATCAATCTTGACACAATGCCGTAACGAATCGGACGAATTCATAAAGACATGTTGAAATCCTTGTTCCAATCCCAAGTGAGTCCAAAGGTGTTCCCAAAGTGTGTGATGTGCCTTTTCATGACAATTCTCCGCCTCTTGACATTTCAAAAGATCAATCTGAGGATTTCTCTGATTCTAACGTTGATTCTACTTCGACTGATGAAGATTCCTTCTCTAGTAACGAGTCGTAGTATGTTGAGGCATCACCTCCCAATTCGAGCCCGTAGCTCAAAGGTGATGGAATTGTTATTCCCGAAGTTGGAAGATTGAGGACGACATTCATTTGATCAAAGACGATACCATCGTGAAAAATTGTTGAATTCAATCGTCTTTGTTGCTAAAATCGAAGCATTAAAAGATAATCCCGCTCCGTTCTTCCATTGTTGTGACCAAGTCTACCTCCACATTTCCTAACCTTTTCTTGGAGGAGACTAACACCTTTGATAATCTTTGCCCGAATCGGAAACTTTCTGCTTTAATTTGGAAGAGCCTAGTAGTGGCAGTCCCACTACTCATTCTGAGTTATCTCTTCCAGATTATAAAGCTTTCTACATTGATAACGATCATTTTAAAGAGAAGAGTAGTGGCAGTACCACTACTCATGTTGATTTTTCTCAATATGATTCGTTTATCTTTGATCTTTCGAATGATCAGTTTCCTCCTGCCGATAGGAGTGATTTTTATCATGAGGAGTTCGCCGATGGACTTGCTCACATCATATCTCCACCGGAGTATGATCGTTTCTGCTTTAAGATTGAGCCCGAGCTGGGCAATCTTACAATGGATGTGGTGGGAAATATTTTCCAAGAAAGCGAACCAAGAGTTCATGTGCTTAATGTTTTGCCCACCCTTGAGTTAGATTTCATACCTTCTAGTGAATCCATTTTCGCTTATGTTGTATGGATCTTTCTCCCATTTCTTTTCATTCCCGTTATTCCACCTTATCTTCTCTCCTGTGGGGATGAAGACACCATATTTGATCCCGGCATTTCAAAAGTATCATTTTTCTAGGCCGGATGTATCTCATCGGAGTGGAACTTTCATGAAATTCAATACTTATCGTAGTCACTTGAATGAAAGTCCGATGATAATTTTAATTTCCACTTGTTTCCTCAAGGATCCATAAATCCTTGTGATGGGTCAAGCATCGCGACCCTAAACAAGCGCTTCGTGGGAGGCACCCCATGCTTATCATAGCTTATCGTAGTAGTAGTAGTATGTAGTGTTAAATAAGTGTTTTGTGTTGTTGTGTAAAATAGCTTATCTTTTCCATTACCCGTGTTTCCATGTTGTTGTTGTTGTTACTGTCCAGGATTGCCCGGATTGTGAAGACTCTCAGTTTTGTCATTCATCAAGAGTTTCACATCCTCAGCTTCATTTGGGAATCCGATATCCTAATCTTATCGACTAACGTTTTATCTTTTGGCATACCTCATAAACGGCCTTAGGATTAATGTAATACCCTTCAAAACATCGAGGACGATGTTTAGTTCTAGTTTGGGGGGGTATCTTCGATTTGATTGTTTCCTGCAGCATTGTTACCACGTAAACCCGTTTTTACCACCAAAATACCAAAAAAATGAAAAAATTGAAAATTTTTCAAAAATATAATAAGTGTTTTGTCGCAGTTTTGCTTTTCTTTTGGGTAGAATAAGAATAATTTTTGACTTGATCGGGCGTGTTGAGCCCTAGCTAGTTCCTTTAGGCCAAGCTTTCACGAATTCTATAGCTTTGAATTTTAAAAATGTGAATTAAAAAAAGGGTTGAAGAGCGAGAAATGATAGACGTTAAAAATAAGTTTTGTGCGCCACGCAAGATTCTTCTAAAAAACTTATACAAGTAACTTGTGGTTTTCTCTCCCGTAAATTTCTAACACGCTAATCATGACGTGTATTCATTTAATTCAACTAAGTCAATGATGTTTTCAGAAAAAGCTTCAATTTTTGACTACTTGGTTTTAAAAACGAGATTTTTGTAGTGATATAAAAGATAAATGACAAAGAAGCATGAATGAAATGTGAATCGCAAAAATGCTTGAATATGGAAATTTTGCCAATGAAGCATGCAATTGTATTTGGAATACATGTTAAAGCTGTGTGCGTGATAGCCCACTCGTCCGCGCTGTTGGTAGAACGATGGGGGGGTTCAACCTGTAGCGTGTCTGTGATATCTTTAGGGATTGGTTGTCCTGGTTGTCGTCTAATCTCCTTGGAAAGAAAGGTCTAGGTGAGGGTGTCAAATAAGACACCTAATCACTTAGCCATATAGGAATAAGGTGTTGATGTGTATTTCCCTTACGCTAGCAACGGGGTGGGTTTTCGTAAAACTAAGAACCACCGGTCGCTTTGGTTGTGATATCCTGTTGCTCGCGTTGAACCACGAGGTAGGGGTTCAAACTACGCAAACGAGCATTCCTAAGCTTTGAAAAGAACTTTATGGATTATGAGGTTTGAAATGTTTTTGATACAAAAAGTCTAAAGTTTAAATCTCGAAATCAAGTTACGATAGTCTTAATAAGTTGTTGCGTTGACGTCATGATTCATTTTGAATTATGACGTGAATGGCTTTGTGCATTCGAATTTATTCTTCCGTGATCTTGTTTGTTGTGCATATCGAGGACAATTCGCAATCTACATAATCTTGATTAGGTGTATAAAATAAGTTCGGTCTATGGTTTTAAATTAAAATGGAGTTACACAATTCAGTCGGTATATCCATGTTGGAGTTGGAAAATTCACAACGTCATAAGTCTGAGGGCTTAAACAATATAGACTTATATCGACAAATGATCTTGTTTAATTGCTTTTAGCTAGCTTGGAACTTGTGAAAAATCGAGGATGAAGATGAATTTATCGTCAGGGACATCCGTAGATCACTTACGGAGCTTCTCATTCTTTTTATCCCAGTATAAATAAATGAAGAAAGTCAAAACTTGTAAAAAATTGAAAATCCAAAAAAATTGAAGTATGTAGTTTAGTGTAAATTTAGAAAATGGTGAATCGGGGCTTACATGTTTACTTCTATAAACATTGCGTGAGGACACCACAAGACCTTAGTTTGGGGGATTTGAACGAAGTGCTTAATTAGACACATCTCTGTTGTACCTCTAAAAAACGAGCTTAAATGTGACCAAAACACAGACAAAAACTGCCAAATATATGATAGTTTTGGCATTCTGTATTGTGCAGACAGTGGATATCAACAATGAATAGACAGAAAACAAGAGCTCAAATGACAGAGACTGAAGCATGGCTAATGATACTAGACGTGCGGGCATAGAGAACGCGATGGCCAACGGCCAAAAATGCCAATAGTCAGGATAGGCACTAGCTTGAAAGATTCTATCAGCACATGAGTCAAACTCAGAGCCTGGAACTGACGAGATAATTGTCTGGTGACTGGCTCTTTTCCTTGATCTTTTCTCTGTGTTCTCCTTCTGATTTTTGATTGTGACTTTGCTCTTCTTTTCTTTTTTTGCTTTCTTTGATGACTTTGCGACTATATTACTTTGCTTTGCTACTCTTGCTCTATTGACATTCTTGCCTTGAGAGTTGTGTCTGTGAGACTTTTGACCCATTTCTTATATGACCCTTAACTTCCATGACGGGCGTTCGGGTATTCTGTATGTGTGAAGCGGCGTCTTACTGTTCTTTGCTGAACTTATCTATTCTTGACTCTGACTTAGAGTCCTGTTCGTGTGCTTGACTACTTTTTTGCTGTTTTCTCTGTGATTCTTAGCTGCTCGTCTCTATCTCCTTCATGGCGTTGGTATGTTCTTGCGCATAGAACTATTGTCGATCTCCTTGCTCCTCCTTTCTTGATGCTTTATATGTATCTATAGATGTCTGACGTATTCTTGTTTGGATTTGCCACTTATTTGATGCTATTTGATTAATAGTCGCTCCCTATCTCTATTTATTCTTCTATATAATTGCTTTTGCCCTCTATTGTGTATGTTGTCTCGCGGACTTTTCTTTTTTGTGCCTTGTACTTCTCTTGTGTGTCGATTTATTTAAATACATGGAACCACTGATCTCTGATGAATACTGACTTACCTACTGCGCTGCTGACTTTATAGTGGTTCTGGTTCCTGTGGCTGGGCAATCTTAACCGCTCACTTCGGATGGGCCCGTTGGGGAAAGCGCCAATAGTTATACGTTATGAAGAATGTGAGGCCAATGGGCCCTTGTTCAATCAATGCTGTAACCGTCCCATTTGTGTGCAATTGACCCAAAAGTGACGTGAAGAGTGTGAATAGCTCCAAACTCTAGCCCAGTTACAGCCAAATCTCAGCCAGTTGAACACACAAAAAACCCATCATAACCTTATTGGGCTTGAAATGAGCCATATAACCAACCCTGTGTACTTTTTGGGCCTTTAAAAAGCCAATAAACTTAAGCCTAAACCTTATTGGGCCCAAGCCATAACTTAAGCCTAAACCTTATTGGGCCCAAGCCCAAACCCAGTGGGCCCAATACAAGCCCAATGGGCCCAACACAAAACCCAAGCCCAACAAAAGCCCAAAATCCATTTTTATAAACTTTAGGGGCTAAAGTTGTCATTTTTAAAAGTTTTTTATAAAAGAAAAATGGTAAAATAAAGTAAAGGACTAAAACTGCCAAATGGCATTTTCCTTTTTTAGTTATAAAACGGCAGGGACCATTTTTGCAATTTGCCCTAACTCCTTTTATTTCTTTTAGTTATAAAACGGAGGGACCATTTGTGACACTTTCCAAACTCTCTTTATAACTGAATTTTGGGTTTAAAAGAAATGAAAAGAGAAGAAAAGAAGAGGGGCTGTTTTTGCATCTTTTCCAAAACTTCCATTTAAACCTGCAACCCACCCCGTACCCGCCAAAACCCCATACCACCTTTCCCCACGGTTTCAAGCCAATACCACTCTCCCAAGTACCCTTACAGCTCACCCCTCACCTCTTCCCACCTTACCCTGCCCCTATATCCCCTCCCACTTGAAAATCACTCAACCCGAAGCACCCTTTCAATGGTGAGATTGTATTCAAGGCAAGCCAAGGGCTAGGATTGCTTTGAGAGTTTGTACTCTCACAGCTAACACAAAGAGAAGGCAAAGAGGACCTCTATAAAAGAAGAGAAACCAAGCCGAACAACACACACCCCTGTTTTTACTTTTTTAGTTTAAATTTAATTAAGTCTGCTTTAAATTATTGTAATTCAGTTTGTTTCAAAAGTTT